>ML301527.1:0-18440 GCA_005239505.1 Nicotiana paniculata
AATAAGGGTGATATATTTAGGGAGGAGCAATAAGGGTGGACAGGTGGGAGCGGGTTGCACGCCCAACAAGGAGCGATAAGGGAGAACATTTATATTTTTACTGATTTTTAAGGAAAATAAAGATTTGAAAAGCTTTAATGTTTATCTTACTATTCTTCATATCTTGGCACTACTTTTATTTAAAGTCAAAGTTTGGAAACTTGGAAATTTATTTGAGAATTGGTTATAGCTGAGAACTGGAAAAAGGCAGCTGAGCATTTTATTGTTGTTACAATACTTAATTATTTGTTTAGATTTCCTTATTGCTTTATATATTATTGTCACAGGCTATATTGGTAATTCCGCGTCGTAGCCTCGTCACTACTTCGTCGAGGTTAGGCTCGGCACTTACTCAGTACATGGGGTCGGTTGTACTGATACTACACTCTGCACTCTTTTGTGCAGATCCAGGTTTCGGCCAGCTATAGAGATATTTAGAGCGGCTATTCAGTTACTCGGAGACACGAGGTATATATGTCGGCTTTCGCAGATCCCGAGAGTCTTCTCCTATTTTTATAAAATTGTTTTATTATATTCAGGACAGTTGTACTATTTCTTTCAGCCCAGTATTTGTAGTATTCTTTAGTAGTTCGTGAATTGTGACACCAGACTCTGGATAGTTCTAGGTTTATTTATACAATTAGTTCGTGGCTCGGTTTAACTAATTGATTATTATTTTATATTTGAATTTATTTATTGAAAACCATTAGATCAAGTTTAATTTAAAATTATTTTATCCTGTTTAGATGGTTAATTAAAGGAAATAGTTAAGCGGACTCTAACATTGGCTTGCCTAGCAAGTGTGGTGTTAGGCGCCATCACGATCCCTAAGGTTGGGAATTTGGGTCGTGACAAGTTGGTATCAGAGCACTAGNTTCGGAGGCTATTGAGTTCGAAAAACAACTCCATTTTTATTTCTACTCTATCGTGCGATTCTATATCCCAAATACTTATTAGATTCTTCTATTCTCTTTTAGATGGAGAGAACACGTGCTTCATCTTTCGCTGACCAGCATTTCGGTCCTCCAGCAGCAGCAGCTCCTACTAGGGACAGAGGCCGAGGCCACCCCAGAGGTCGAGGCAAGGGTAGGACTCAGTTCGTTTCTCAAGCAGCAGCCCCAGTTGCGGAACCTCAGATTGAGATTGATGAGGGGGTTCCAGCTCAAACTGTTCCAGTAGGACCAACTCAGGTTCCCGAGGGGTTTATTGCTACCCTAATTCTTCAGGATGCTTTGGTCCGTTTAGTGGGATAGATGGAGAGTGTGGCCCAGGCGGGCACATTCCCTGTTGCTGCAGCCGTATCTCAGGCTGGAGGTGGGGTCCAGACTCCTGCCATCCACACTCCAGTCCAGACTACTCCTCAGGTTCATACCCCAATAGCCGATCCCGTTTGGGTAATTCAGCCAGTTGTAGCAGTGCCGCCCGTTAATGGGGCAGCTATGCCTACCGATGCTTTATGGAGGTTGGACAAGTTCATTAAGTTATTTCCTGTTCACTTCAGTGGTGCTACTTCAGAGGACCCTCAGGAATATCTGGATAGTTGTCATGAGGTGTTGCGAAATATGGGTATTTTGGAGACCAATAGGGTCGATTTTGCTGCTTTTCAGATGTCTGGTTCCGCCAAGAAATGGTAGAGGGATTTTTTGTTGACTAGACCAGTTGGATCAACTGCTCTGACTTGGGATCTGTTCTCTCATCTCTTTTTGGAGAAGTTCTTGCATGTTACTACTCGATAGGATAAGCGTCGTCAGTTTGAGCGACTTCAGAAGGGCAGCATGATAGTGACCCAATATGAGACTCGTTTCGTGGATTTGGATAGACATGTCATTCTTTTATTGCCCACAGAGAGGGATAGGGTTAGACGGTTTATTGATGGCCTTGCTCAGCCCATCAGGTTGCAGATGGCCAAGGAGATAGGGACCGAGATTTCTCTTCAGGATGTTGCTAATATAGCTAGGAGGGTTGAGTTAGTTCTTGGATGGGAGGTCAGGGGTCAGACAAAAGACCTCGCCACTCCGGTAGATTCAGCGATGCCTCATCTGGGGGAGGAGATACTCAGAGTAGAGGCCATTCTTCTAGGCCATTTAATTCAGCACTTCAGATGTCCCATGGTGCTTCAGGAGGTCGTGGCTCTTACTTGCCTTATCCTGATCAATCAGCCCCAATCAGAGTACCTCCTCTTCAGATTTATCAGTCGGTTCGTCAGGGTCAGCCTCAGTATCAGGATGGTTGTTATGAGTGTGGTGAGTATGGGCACATTCGGAGGCCTTATCCGAAATTCTTGGATAATCAGCCTCAGTACCAGAATTCTCGTGCCATAGTTCCGGCACCAGTTTCAGCACCACCGCCCAGCCAGCTAGGGGTAGGGGTCAGGTAGTCAGAGGTAGAGGTCAGAATGTTAGAAGTGGAGGTCAACATACTAGAGGTGGAGGCCAGCCCGCTAGAGGTGGTGGCCAGCCCATTAGAGGTGGAGGACCACATGTCAGGGGTCCTCCTGTTGATGCAGTTCAGGGTGGTGGGGCCCAGCCCCGACTATATGCATTTCCAGCTAGGCCCGAGGTAGAGTCCTCTGACGCTGTTATTACAGGTATCATCTCAGTTTGTGATAGAGCTGCTTCAATTTTGTTTGATTCGGGGTCTACTTACTCATATTTCATCCTATTTTGCCTTGTATTTGAATGTTCCATGTAATCCCTTGAGTGTTCCTATTTCTATGTCTACACCGTGGGGGATGCTATCGTGGTAGATCGAGTATACCGTTCGCGCGTGGTAGTCATAGAAAGTCTTGAAACTAGTGTGGATCTTTTACTTCTAGACATGGTTGATTTTGATGTTATATTGGGCATGGATTGGCTTTTGTCCTATTATTCCATCTTAGACTGTCACGCCAAGACAGTTACCTTAGCATTGTCAGGGTTGCCTCGATTAGAATGGAAAGGGACCCCTGGTCATTCCCTGGCCGGGTAATTTCATATGCCAAGGCTCGTCGCATGGTGGAGAAAGGGTGTTTGGCTTATTTGGCCCATATTCATGATTCTGATGCCGAGGTTTCTTCTATAGAGTCAGTTCTTATCGTGCGTGAGTTTCCTAAGGTATTCCTTGCAGACCTGCCGGGTATGCCACCCGACAGGGATATTGATTTCTGTATTGATATGGCTCCGGGCACTCAGCCCATTTCCATTCCTCCATATCGGATGGCCCCACCAGAATTGAAAGAATTAAAAGAACAGTTGCAAGACTTGCTAGATAAGGGTTTCATAAGACTCAGTGTCTCACCTTGGGGTGCACCGGTTTTGTTTGTAAAGAAGAAAGATGGGTCGATGAGAATGTGTATAGATTACCGGCAGCTGAATAAAGTTACTATCAAGAATAAATATTTGTTTCCGAGAATTTGATGACCTATTTGATCAGCTTCAGGGTGCTCGAGTATTTTCGAAAATTAACTTGAGGTCAGGCTATCATCAGCTGAAGATTAGGGCGTCTGATATTCCTAAGACAGCCTTTCGGACGAGGTATGGGCATTATGAATTTTTGGTTATGTTTTTGGGCTGACTAATGCTCCAGCATCCTTTATGGACTTAATGAATCGGGTTTTCAAGCCCCATCTGGACTCTTTCGTGATCGTGTTCATTGATGACATTCTTATATACTCCCACAGTCAGGAAGAGCATGAGCAGTATCTCCGTATAGCACTCCAGACTTTGAGAGATAATCAGTTGTATGCCAAGTTTTTAAAATGTGAGTTCTGGTTAGATTCAGTAGCCTTTTTGGTCATATTTTATCAGTAGAGGGTATTCAGGTTGATCCTAAGAAGATAGAGGCAGTCAAGAACTGGCCTAGACCCACTACAGCTACGGAAATTAGGAGTTTTTTGGGTTTGGCAGGTTACTACCGTCATTTTGTGGAGATGTTCTCGTCCATATCAACCCCAATGACCAAATTGACTCAGAAAGGTGCCCCATTTAAATGGTCAGATGAGTGTGAGGCGAGATTTCAGAAGCTCAAGACAGCCTTGGCTACAGCTCCAGTGTTGGTATTACCATCAGATTCGGGTTCTTTCACGGTGTATTGTGATGCTTCTCGAGTTGGCCTTGGAGCAGTATTGATGCAGGATGGTAGGGTGATTTCGTATGCGTCTCGTCAGTTGAAATTCCATGAGAAGAATTACCTTTTTCATGACTTAGAGTTGGCAGCCATTGTTCATGCTTTAAGAATTTGGAGGCATTATCTTTGTGGCGTGTCGTGTGAAATTTTTACTGACCATCGCAGCCTCCAGTAATTATTCAAGCAGAAAGATCTAAATTTGAGGCAGCGGAGATGGTTAGAGTTTCTAAAATATTATGATGTCACCATATTGTATCACCCAGGGAAGGCCAATGTGGTGGCCGATGCATTGAGTAGAAAGGCGGCGAGTATGGGCAGCCTTGCGTATATTCCAGTTGGTGAGAGATCGTTGGCTGCAGACGTTCAGACGTTGGCTAATCAGTTCGTGAGGTTGGATATTTCATCCAGCAGTGTTCTAGCTTGTATAGTTGCTCGGTCTTCTCTAAATGACCGTGTCCGGGAGCGGCAGGATGACGACCCACATTTGGCGGTCCTTAGGGACACAGTTCGGCACGGTGATGCCAAGCAAGTTACAGTTGGAGATGATGGTGTTTTGAGGATGCAGGGTCGTTTATGTGTTCCTAATGTTGATGGTCTTCGTGAGTTGATCCTTGAGGAGGCTCATAGTTCCAAGTATTCGATTCATCTAGGTGTAGCCAAAATGTACCAAGACTTGAGACAGCATTATTGGTGGAGAAGAATGAAGAAGGACATTGTTGCGAATATGGCTAGTTGCTTAAATTGTCAGCAGGTAAAGTATGAGCATCAGACACCTGGTGCTTTGCTTCAGCAGATAGAGATTCCTGAGTGGAAGTGGGAGTGTATCACTATAGACTTCGTTTTTAGGCTCCCACGGACTCAAAGAAAATTTGGCGTAGTTTGGATTATTGTAGATAGGCTGACTAAATCAGCACATTTCATTCCTATGGCAAGTACTTATACTTCAGAGCGGTTAGCTGAGTTATATATTCGGGAGATAGTTCGCCTTCATGGTGTGCCAGTATCGATCATTTCTGATCAGGGTACACAGTTTAATTCGCACTTTTGGAGGGCATTTCAGCGTGAGTTGGGTACCCGAGTGGAGTTGAGTACAGCATTTCACCCTCAAATCGACGGGCAGTCCGAGCGTACCATCCAGATATTGGAGGATATGCTTCGTGCTTGTGTTATTGACTTTGGAGGGTCGTGGGATCAGTTCTTGCCGTTAGCAGAGTTTGCTTATAATAATAGTTATCAGTCAAGCATTTAGATGGATCCTTATGAGGTGTTATATGGTAGACAGTGCAGATCGCCAGTTGGATGGTTTGAGCCGGTAGAGGCTCGGTTGTTGGGTACAGACTTAGTTCGGGAGGCCTTAGATAAGGTTAAGATTATTCAGGAGAGACTCCGTGCAGCTCAGTCTAGGAAAAAGAGTTATGTCGATCATAAGGTTCATGATGTGGCATTCATGGTTGGAGAGAGAGTATTGCTTTGTGTGTCGCCCATGAAGGGTGTTATGAGATTTGGTAATAAGGGTAAGTTGAACCCTAGTTATATCGGGCCGTTTGGGATTCTTGATAGAGTGGGGAAGGTAGCTTATAGACTGCATTGCCTCTGAGGCTATCCTCAGTTCATCCGGTATTCCACATGTCTATGCTCCGTAAATATCATAGTGACCCGTCCCACGTGTTAGATTTTAGCTCTGTCCAATTGGACCAAGACTTGACTTATGAGGAGGAGCCGGTAGCCATTTTGGACCGACAGGTTCGTCAGTTGCGATCTAAGAGTTATTCTTTAGTTCGAGTGCAGTGGAGGGGCCAGCCCGTTGAGGCAGCTACTTGGGAGTCCGACTCGGACATGCAGAGTAGATATCCACACTTGTTTGCCTATTCAGGTAATTTTCTATGTCCGTTCGAGGACGAACGTTTGTTTTAGAGGTGGAGATTGTGATGACCCAAGGGGTCATTTTATAAATTTAGACTCTGTTCCATGCTTAATAGCCATAAAAAGACTAAATTTAAATACTTCAATTTGCGTGCACAGTCCGGGCATGAAACCCGAAAGCTTTTATGCGAAAATATGAGAAATAGTGATTTCTAGAATTTAAATTTGATAAAGGTTGACTTTGGTCAACATTTTGAGTAAACGGAACCGGATCCTTGTTCTGACGATCCCGGGAGGTCCGCAGTAAAATATGGGACTCGGGCGTATACCCGAAAATGAATTCCGAGGTCCCAAGCCTTAGAAATCAATTTTTGAAAGAAATTGTTTTGCTAAAATATTTATGAATTAAAGAAAAGAAATAATGTTTGAAATCATTAGTATCGGGCTCGTATTTTGGTTCCGGAGCCCGGTACAAATTTTTTATGATATTAAAAGGTTAACTGTGAAACTTGGTGAAAAACGGAGTTCGTTTGACGTGATTCGGACATCCGGTTGAAGAGTTAGGAACTTTAGGAGTTCTTGTTGAAAATGATGAGTTTTGAGGTTTAATTCATAGTTTTACATGTTATTTTCACGATTTGATCGCACGAGCAAGTCAGTATGATGTTTTTAGACTTACGTGCATGTTTTGTTTAGTGCCCCGAGGGCTCGGGTGAGTTTCGGGTAGGCCACGGGGTGTTTTACACTTAAAGAGAATTGCTGGTTTTTTATTTTCTGGTGTCCAGGTCTGTTATTCTATGCGATCGCATAGGAAGGTCCGCGATTGCATAGTGTAAAGTCTGAGGGGCCCTTTTTTGTTCTATGCGAACGCACTCCCTGCTATGCGAACACACATCATTAAAACAGGCCTGGGGGAGAGGAGGCCAGTACTCTATGCAATCGCACCCCTCCCCGCGCGAACGTACTGCCCATCCCCCTTACCCTATGCGAACGCATCCCTTTGAGTGCGATCTCATAGGTCTTCAGCCCAGCCAATATAAATACTCTTCTAAAAACCGGAAGACCTTCTTCTTCACCATATTTTTGAGGTTTACATCCCTAATAGCGATTTTCTTCAATAATTATCATCCTCAAGTCATAGGTAATCAATTCTAAACTTTGTTCTTTCAATTCCTTACTGTTTTTCATCACTTTTAAAGCAAAAGCTAAGAATTTTCATGGTAAAAATTGAGGGTTTGGGTAGAATTAGGGAATTTTGTAAAAATCAATTTTTTACGTCGAATTAAGGTCGGATTTCAAAATTAATAGTATATTTGGGTTCGTGGGTGAATGAGTAAACGTAATTTAGTCTGAACCCTGAGTTTTGATCAAGTGGGCCCGGGGTCGGATTTTCACTTTTTTGAGAAAATTTAGGAAAAGCCATGTTTTTCAAGAAATTTAGTTCCTTTAGCAAAGATTGATGATATTGAATTAATTATTATTAGATTCGAGCAAATTAGAGGTGAATTCAAAAGGGAAAGCAGTAATTGAGCAGTGAGTGGCCTACGAAATTGAGGTAAGTGTTTGGTCTAACTTTGACTTGAGGGAATAGGAATCTTCACTTATTTGCTATGTGAATTTGAATGTGCGTGGTGTATAGGTGAGGTGACGAGTATCTATGCACCACCAAATGGTCTGTTAAACATGATCCCATTCCCGTTCCCAATTTAATTGATTCTTGTCTTAATTGTTCTATGTTCATTTTTGTTTCTATGATTACTTGGCCTTGTTATTTTGTTGTCAAATATTATTGTGGTTATTTTGGAAAGTGTATTGGTTGTTTTGGCTGGTTCCCTTGTGGCATAAAATGGTTGAGCGGTTTGGCATTGTTTTTACGTGATATATATATATATATATTGACGAGAAGTTATTGATGATGTTTATGAGAAAAATACAGTTTCTTATTTATAATTGTTGAGACAAAAATATTGTGAAATGATTGGCCTAAATTGTGAAATTTATGAATAAATTGATATGAGATATCTGGTGGGAGCGGGTTGCACGACGCAATAAGGAGTGATAAGGGTGGACAAGTGGGATCGGGTTGCACGCCGCAATAGGAGTAATAAGGATGATATATTTAGGGAGGAGCAATAAGAGTGGACAGGTGGGAGCAGGTTGCACGCCGCAACAAGGAGCGATAAGGGAGAACATTTATATTTTTAATGATTTTTAAAGAAAATAAAGATTTGAAAAGCTTAATGTTTATCTTACTATTCTTCATATTTTGACACTACTTTTATTTAAAGTTAAGGTTTGGAAACTTGGAAACTTGGAAATTTATTTGAGAATTGGTTATAGCTGAGACCTGGAAAAACGCAGCTGAGTATTTTATTGTTGTTGCAGTACTTAATTATTTGATTAGATTTCCTTCTTGCTTTATATATTATTGTCACATGTTATATTGTTAATGCCCCGCCGTATCCTCGTCACTACTTCGTTGAGGTTAGGCTCGGCACTTACTCAGTACATAGGGTCGGTTGTACTGATACTACACTCTGTACTCTTTTGTGCAGATCCAGGTCCAGCCATCTTTAGAGATATTTAGAACGGCTATTCAGTGACTCGGAGACACGAGGTATATATGCTGGCATTCGCAGATCCCGAGAATCTTCTCCTATTTTTATAAAATTATTTTATTATATTGAGGACAGTTGTACTATTTCTTTCAGCCCAGTATTTGTAGTATTCTTTAGTAGTTCGTGAATTGTGACACCAGACTCTGGGGTAGTTCTAGGTTTATTTATACAATTAGTTCGTGGCTCGGTTTAACTGATTGATTATTATTTATATTTGGATTTATTTATTGAAAATCATTAGATCAAGATTAATTTAAAATTATTTTATCCTGTTTAGATGGTGAATTAAAGGAAATAGTTAAGCGAACTCTAACATTGGCTTGCCTAGCAAGTGTGGTGTTAGGCGCCATCACGATCCCTAAGGTTGGGAATTTGGGTCGTGACACCCACGGTGGGCGCCAAACTGTTTACCCTAAAATTTGGATAACAATTAAACTTATATTGTGGTTTTAAGGATATGTGATTTCACCCAATACCAATTAATAAACGAGGAGATAAATACATGGATTAAACTATAAAATAAATCAAGCCAGTATATAATCTGAACATCGACCTCGAATTGATGTATTCTTGAGGTGATAGTAACACAAGAACGATAAAGATAGAATAATTCTGGTGGACAATAAGCAGAGCAATAAACGAGAAAGAAATGATTGTATATAGTTTTCTCCGTGAGTAATGATGCCTACAAATGAATGAAATTCCTCTTTATATAGTAGAGGAATCCTAATTAAGGTATACTTCTAATTACAGAAGGAAATCATATAAACAGCTGATTAACCGCTATAGATTTGATCTGTTCCGAGATTCACGCCACGATCCTCGACTAATTGCGGATATCTAACCTTCTCCGTTATAAAGCTATCCCGATTTTACTCGAAGTTTGTTTCTTCTAGCCTTGATTGATATCAACCTCGATCTAGAAAAGAGTTTTGATTTCGGACTCGTCGTCTCAGCTCTTCAATGCAACATCCCAGTCTCGATCAAATAGTGAAATCGGGTAACCTCGATTTCTATCGTATACAACTATAAATAAATAAATATAAAAGAAATTCATAGCAAATAAGACGTATTGTGAAATGATTTGTGTTCGTCAAATACGATTTACCATTAGTATTCGGCTAACGCGATTTATAAGTCGCATTCAATTACGATTTACAGTTGTTTATAAGTCGCATTTGGTAAAGCGATTTATAAGTGGCATTCACACAATGAGATATATAAGAGTCTAATGAGATTTATAAATCGCAGTCACATGCACGTTTTACAATTTTAAGTCGCATTAGACTAAATCAATTTATAAGTCCAATTCATCCAATGTGCTTTGTAAGTCGTATTCTTCTAATTTATAAGTCAAATGCATTTATAAGTGAAAGCAACTAAAACGATTTATGTAATAGGTATCAGGTATAATAAGTCGCATTAAACAAACTCGATTATAAATCACAAATGCAAAATATAAGTCGTATTCCAAAAATGTGATTTATTAGTGGCAATTTATAAGCTGCTTTCTGAAATGATATATAGACTTTTTCCGACTCCACCTTCCACCTTGGCTATTGGTGAAGTAAATCGGTGTTGGGTTGAATGGATATAGGGCGGGAAAATGAAGCAGTACACAAACGTCCTCGACAGAGCTCTCAGCAAGGGCAAGCAAGAGGTATCCTTACTTACATCTTTGAGCAAACCAATTCTTTATTGATACAATCAATGATCGACCTTCTTAGCTATAAATATTCCTTTATGATATAGACTAAGTAGTTTCTTTTTGATTCTTTGCAATTGAGTTTGAGTGGTATTGCATCTTGTTTTCTGAGCTTGTTCAGTACAATCAGACCCAGGTTGACAATATTACTCAATTGGAGACTAGGTACTAGTTGACCAAAAAGTTTTCGAGTCTTCTTGCCTAACTAAATAAAATGTTGAGAGGAAGGATAAATTTCAGCTAAAGGTAATTAACTCTAGATCTCAGAATGACGATTAAGAGAAGCTAGATAAGATTAAACTTGAGAATCATTTAAAGTCTCGGTAAAGATTTAGGATATATGACGAAATAATAATCTGGACAGCAATGGTTTCAATGAAAAGTAATAGAAAAAGAAGGAGGCTCACTGATCGTGACCACGAGATATGACTTTATTTATTCCATAATGATGATTACAAGGATGAATAGCAGGGTTCTGAACCTTCTCTTCCTTACAAGATCCACTCTCCAACCCCCCTCTCCTGTGAGTAAAAAAGTGTATCATTTTTGAGTAGTTTCCCTCCTGCTCTCTTCATTCTCTCTCCTAGTATATATACTAAATTTTCTCATTTACCCAACGATCCTTAGCCAGGATACCTAAGTCTACCATCCGTACTTTAGGTCGACCTTCTTAAGCGCCATGACGCGTACTTCACCATGTAGTCCTTCTGAGGATCCGACCTCAGTCGTGGCCGAGGAGCTTGTTGCTATAGCGCCCTCCAAATACAACCTCGGCCAAATCGATCCTCCAGCGTTCCTTTTTATACAGAATCTTGTTTGGGCGAGCTTGATCGGAGGACCTCGTCAACTCAAAAAATTTGAGGAATCTGAGCATTTTGGGCGATGGGCGAGCACCTCATAGCGAGATAATGATGTGACATTTTGAGAGCTGCATCAAACCGTTGCGTCATTTTGAAATGACACTAAATTCTTCATGTGTCATTATGGCACACGTTCTCTGTGTGTTGCGTCATTTTCCATGCCCTTCTATTTTTTAAAATGGCAGCGTTTGGCCTTCCTGCTCTGAGCATTTATATCCCTATAAGTAGGGGGAAATTTTACATTTGAATGTTGTTCTTCCCGATTGTTCAAAAGAAAATCTCAAAGCTTTTCTTCTTTTTCTTCTTCTCCTCCCGTTTCTCACATTCCCCTTCTTACTAGTAGTTCTTGTGGCTGCCATCTTTTTGTCCTCACTACCGATTTGCGCAACCAGTAAAAGAGATGGCTAGTGCATCTTCCAACCCTGATAGAGCCGCTAGTGCCCCTGTACCGGAAAATGATATACCCTCACTCGAAGAGGGAGTGGTTATTGCGGAATATGATAGATTTCCGACAATGGATGAAGTAGTCCCTCACCCAGGGAAGGCAAATACTGACTTCAAGAGCCCCGCTGAGGAAGAGTTTGAATTTGTCCCTTCTAAAATGGATGCTACGGCTCTCACGGCGTTTAAAGCCAAATGGAGAATCCATGATCATATTGAACTCGTTCCAGCGGGTCGTGACATAGTGCATATACACCGCCCGTGATATTGCGCATTTTACGCGTATCCATTCTTTATCGGATGCATGATTCCCCTTCCTTCCTTGGTGGTGGACTTCTGACGCTACTGTGAGGTGTGTCCGGCTCAACTATCTCCATACATATACAAGCTCTTCCTCATGCTCATCAAGTACGTGGAGCTGGTTGATTGGGAGATTTCTCTCCAGCACCTGCTTCACCTCTTCGTCCCCCATTGTCACAAGGGCACGATGATACACCTTCGTCACCGAGGAACCAAGGTCTTGGTGGTGAAGATGGACGACAAGAGCAACCGCCGCTTCTGGGAGAACTTCTTCTATGTCCGTACGGAGCACGTGGTATCGAACCCTGATTGGTTTCCTAAGACGTGGAATTTTGCTCGTAAGTTTATCTTTCATTTACTATCCCTTTTTTTATAATGTCTTCTTGTTGTTTTCCCTCCGATGACCTCGTCATTTTCTTCTTTGTTTTTGCAGTCGAGAGGGACTCCTCTGCTAGTTGCCGATATTCGCGAGTGGGTGAGCTGGATTTGGCCCCACACGATGGGGATTCGCGAATTGTCACCGTTTCAATAGCGGTTTGGGCGTAAGCCTTCTACTTGTGAGTCGTCTCATCCTCCCTTCAGCCGCTTTGATTTTCGCCCCGTATTTTCCTTCTTACATATTCTTTTGGTTAAATTTTTCTCACTGGTAGGTCAGAGGGGGGCAAGGGCTCCTTTCCTTGCTTTCCGTCAGTCGACTTCCTCGACCGGGCCCGTGCCAGTGACGACTTCAAATGAGGGCGTTCGAACTCTGGCTACTTCGCGGGTCGCATCCGCGTCCACGCCCGGTTGTTTGGAGGCTGATCCTCGGCCGGATGCTCCGGTTCCTATAGTTCTTCGATGGATGAACCGTCTCAGAATGATGGTGAAAAGGCCCCGTCCAAGAGGCGAAGAATAATGTCGGAGGGGGCACCCTCGACTAGAACAACCCTGAGGGGAGACTCCATGTTGTCGGTTCCTGAATCTGGTGATGCTAGTCTAGGCGTGAAGGCGATGCCCGTTCCGGGCGTAGAGGAGACTGCCACTGCGGGAGAGCAGGATTCATAGGTCGCTGCAATTGTTTCGAGCGGTCCTTCATCTCAGCGGGTCCGTGCCTCCTCTTCGTCCAGTGAGAGAGTGAAGGGCGTGATCGTTGACAACTACGAATCCGATTCGTATATCGACCCTGAGGACATGAAGATGTTTGAGGAAGGGTTTACCCGGGTTGATGTGAGGGCGGAAGGTCCCTCTCGTGTGCTTGAGATCCCATCGGACTTTGACTTGTTGGCGGATGCGGTGGACTTAGTGCCCTAGTTCGACCTTTTGCGCTCTACTGCCGAAAGCAGGTCCCTTCCAGGGATCAGTGATGTTAGTCTGTCGCGTGGTGTAGCTGGGATGGCTTTGAGGGTGAGCTTTTTACTATTTTCTTTGTTTCGTGCCCTTTGCTTTTGCTGACTTTCTTTTTTCTCCTCAGACTTTTATTTTGGAAACCGAGAGTGCTCGTTGGGCCGAGACCCGGATTGATGTCTTTCAAAAAATGGCTACGAAGTACTGCCGGTACCACGAAAGTGCCGCGAGATGCGTGCACAGCTTAGGGCGAGCAGTAGTCATCAGTCCCTTAGGGAGGATTTGGAGCGGAAGGATGAGGACCTAGTGTGGTCTATCCGCAGATGCAGCAATCTGAGGGGCTGCTTAGGGTCAAAGATAAGGAGCTCGATGCGGGTAAAGGGGTTGCGGCTGAATGTGAGGATCTTCAGTATAAGGTGGTGTCTTTACAAGCCGAGCTTGAGCAAAACATCACTAGAGTCGTCGATCTGAGTGCAGAGTGGTTGAAGAAGGTGGTTGAGTTAGAAGGGAAGTTGACTGAGTTGGAGCGGGCCAAGGGAGCCCGAGTGACAGATTTGGGAGGGCAACGGCGCTGGAAGACATTATCTGCGTCCTCAGGTCCAAGCGGGAAGTTGAGAGAGAGATGGTCACACTGAGGGAGGTAAGGCTCGAAGAGCGGATCGGTGTACTCGAGCAGGATGCCTCGAACCTGGGTGATCAAGTTGTGGCTCTCGAGGCCGAGAAGGCGCAGTTGTTGGCTCAGGCCCCTCCTCAAGAGACCGCCTCTGTTGTTGTCCCTCGTCGTTTGTACGAGATGTGGGTCCATGCTGAGGCCCAACGAGACATATATAAGGACTTGTGGGCGGCGGGGAGCGATCCTAAGGCCGTTTTCGAAGATGCTCGTGTTAAAGCACGCGATGTTCGTCTTGACTGCGGCTATGACCCTGCGACACCGGAGGCCGGTGGGGATACTGAGATCGAAGATGGGCTTTCTTCCGATGATGACAGCGCTAGAGGGGACGATGATGAGGATGGTGATGAGTGAAGTTTTTGTAATTTTATTTTCTTTTGTTGCTTGTTTTATTTTTGCGGGGGGGGGTCTCTTTTGGCCTTTTGTAAGACGTAGTTGCGTATGTACATCTTCTTAATAATGTAGTCGGTTTGCCTTTGGTTGTATATCCCTGGATTTCTTTCTTTCCTTTTTTTTTTTTGAAAAATATCTTCAGATCTTTTCGTGATGAGTCCCTGACTTTTAGTTTGCAATTTGAGTGAGGTCGAATCTACTCGTGTTGATTCGAATGAGATCGAACTTTGTCAACTTGAATGAAGTCAAACTTTACTTTCACTTTGGCGATAGCCGGGGGACGCATGGGTGTAAATTCGAGCGAGGTCAAATTGTGACCCGTTATGAGTCCGAGCAAGGTCAAATTTTACTTTTTTCTTGGCGATGGCCGGAGGCCGTATGAGTGTGAATTCGATCGAGGTCAAATTGTGACCCGTTGTGAGTTCGAGAGAGGTCAAAACTTGACTTGTTAATTCGAACGAGGTCGAATTTTACTTTCTCTTGGTGATGGTCGGTGACCGCATGGGTGTGAATTCGAGCGAGGTTGAATTGTGACCCGTTATGAGTTCGAGCGAGGTCAAACTTTGACTTGTTAATTCGAACGAGGTCGAATTTTACTTTCACTTGGCGATGGCCGATGGTCGCATGGATGTGAATTCGAGCGAGGTCAAATTGTGACCCGTTATGAGTTCGAGCGAGGTCGAATGCATAATCTCTGAGTCGGTGTGATGTGCAGATTTGGTGGAGTTGTGTAGGAATGTTGCATGATGCTTTGTTTATTCATTCATTGGAGACTATTACAGTTTATGTTTGCCTCATACATGAATTTGAGAGGTTTCAGTCTATCTAGTCCCTTCATTAATCGTCCTGGAGAGGTCATTGACGGGACGGGCAATTAACTCATTCATTAGGCTGTGGAGCACCGTGGGTCTCGATTCATTCGAACGAGATCGGGTGTGATTCATTGAATTGTCGGTTGAACCGGCGTAGCGTCGCCTTGACGAGCATATGGGAAAGGCTTGTTCTTAATGATGTCGGCTTGTTCTAAACCGTTTGTCTGTTATCTGTAGCATGTTATGCTACGGGGAATTTTTCCGACTTGCCGTGTTCTGTAGGGAGGAACTTAGAGCCTGTATGTCGACTAGCCTTCTTTCGCGTATTTGGGAGGACGTCCATTTTCTCTGTTTCACTTCACTCTTTTTTAATTAAAAAAAAAAAAGAAATAGAAGGTTAGAAGTACATGGAATCATTTGTTACCTCGGTTGGCTGGTCAGCTGATGAATGAAAGGGATTGACCACGTTTCCCTCGTCGTGCGCTCTTTAGACCTGGAAAGTCCCTTCGCTTGGAAATAAACTGGGGATCGCGCCGCAAGGCGACTCACCTTGTTCTATACTCTGGTAATGGTTTTAGGCCTGGTGTCGGCTCCGCGCTCAGCCTCGTCATTGGTTGGGCTTGGGCATCTCGTGGGTTGAAGACCCACTCCACCTGTTAGGATCTCGAGTACGAGTCCCAGTTCGTCTCAGTCCCGGGCGCAAAAAGATAACAGAAATGTAAGTCATACCATAAACACAGAGACGAGGAAAACTTTAGGAGTAAGTTACACAACAAGCATCGTCCCACATAGTAGAGAGAAGACGGTATGCGTAGGGTGTAAAGGTGTCGGGTGCTAACCTGGTAATGGGATTACAGACGCGCTTGATATGAAATAGTTGTAGTCCCACTATGATGGCTTATTCTCACAATGCATCAGAGCTGCCGATATGGCGCTGCGCGATTCTCGTGTATAAACCAGGCATAGCTCCAGTTTCGCGTAAGGATCTATCCTTGGTTGGTTTGGCAGATTCGGGGGTTTACCAACCAATTTCTCACGTCGACATTCTTAGGGAGATAGGGCTAAGACCGCGTTTGGATCTAGAGGGAACTAAGACTTTGGCTAGAAAATTCCCGCAGACGGCGCCAAATTATTTGACCAAAAAGTTTTCGAGTCTTCTTGCTAAACCAAATAAAATGTTGAGAGGAAGGATAAATTCCATCCAAAGGTAATTAACTCTAGATCTCAGAATGACGAGTAAGAGAATCTAGATAAGATTAAACTTGAGAATCATTTAAAGTCTCGGTAAAGATTTAGGATATATGACGAAATAATAATCTAGACAGCAGTGGTTTACAATGAAAAGTAATAGAAAAAGAAGGAGGTTCACCGATCGTGACCACGAGATATGACTTTATTTATTCCATAATGATGATTACAAGGATGAATAGCAGGGTTCTGAACCTTCTCTTCTTTACAAGATCCACTCTCCAATCCTCCTCTCCTGTGAGTAAAAAAGTGTATCATTTTTGAGTAGTTGCCCCCCTTCTCTCTTCATTATATTCTCATTTACCCAACGGTACTTAACCAGGGTACCTAAGTCTACCAACCTTACTTTAGGTCGACCTTCTTAAGCGCCATGATGCGTACTTTGCCATGTAGGCCTTCTGAGGATCCGGCCTCGGCCGTGGCCGAGATGCTCGTCGCTAGAGTGCCCAACGAATACAACCTCGGCCAAATCGATCCTCCACCGTTTGTTTTTATACAGATTCCTGTTTGGTCAAATTTCGAACCATACAGTACCCACCCAGCTATTTCTACTACTCCCATTACTACCTTTCTATTAATTCCTAAATGTTTGCCCTTCTCCTTTTAAAACATTAAAAAAAACTGTAATTCCCGGCCTGCTGCTTTTAATCTTGATTGGGGGGAATTAAATGGTTTAGGAATGGGAGCGAGCAAGAGAGAGAGACTAGTTTACCTTCCACATAGCTCAACAGGCTCTTTGTGTGATTGATTTCCCTCCAAATCCCATGTACAATTTTTTTTTTAAATGTAAGTAGTTATTTTTATTTAATAGGTACATAGTTTGTTGTTGACTTTCATTTTGCTTCATGTTCATAAAAAAATGAAATGGATACAAACTTATGTTACAATGGGGTTTGAGGACCATCTCGCATGTGGTTCCTTTGCATCAGAACTGCCATAGATCACTTTTGATTTATGAGGAAATCTCAACCTTTGAAATTTGAATCATTTTGCTATTTAACGCATTAAAGAACTTCTAGAGCACTTCTTGATGCTGCTAGATGAATACTCATGTTAATGCAGCAGAAAGTATATTAACTTTTGATATTTGTAGAAGAAATAGGGAAGTTGGAGAATTGAATATCTTAGGGCACAAATGAATAAAAGGCAACGAGGCAAATTGACAATAAAAGTGGTGAAGTGGCAACACACACACAGAGGGAGAGAAACAGAGAAAACAAGAAAGTTACCAAGAGCTGAGGCAACTGAAGTATGGTGTCAACGGTAATAATTGTAATTCAAGCAAAGGAAAATAAAGAAAGATGTTAGCCGTTAGATGGCTATGAGCTTCTACTGAAGGTTTGAATTTGTTCTGATCTGGCATTTTTTTTTTTAAATAGGGCTCAGTATTGTAGACTTTTTGTAGACCCAAGTCACTACATGGTTTTGAAGATTGACAAATGCCTACCCAGTTGAACCAGATCCATCAGGGCAAACATACTCAAACAAATCAATTGGCACAAGAACCGTACATGCACAGGAGATAAACATGATCTGTGAATTATCCATGAACTAAGAGGTTGTCTCCTAAGGCGAAAAGGTTACAAATTGATAAGAGGTTAGAGTTCGAGTTCAGCAAGGACAGAAACAAAGGCAGAAAGTTGAGATAAACACAAACTCTTCCACCAAGGAAGAGTTGCAGTAGAACTCAACAAGAACATCTCAACTTCTGGCGCTATATAATGTTGTAGATTTCCTACTGAAGAATGCATCGCAAAAAGACAGAATTGAAGCAAGAACTGAAAGCAAAATTACCAGAGAAATTTTTCAAGCAGAATCCTTGTGCGACACAAAGGCTACTGACCTCGAGTCTAGTTGGTTGTAGTAGGTGATTTAATATTGTATCTTTCAGCTTTATTAGAAGCAACTGTAATAGGTACACACTATTCAAGTTAGAGTTAACTTGAAGCTTATCGCAATTAGCTAGAGGCTAGTTTGCTACGAAGGGATTAGAGTTAGTCATAGGTTTACAAAAGAGTTTATTTTGTAAATGATGTTTGGCTCAGAGTTGTAGTGAAGAGTTTG
>ML301529.1:0-89943 GCA_005239505.1 Nicotiana paniculata
TAATTAGCCAATTAAAATTGCACACACAAAGAGAAAAGTATAGAAAAATTATATATTTTTTTTGGTATTTTTATGTCAAGAAATTTAATTAAAAATGCACAAAAATATAGGAAAAATAACGATTGAAGGATAATTGACACTAACAACTTTAGGAGCATTTAAATGGTGCGAAAATTAGGTATTCACAGTGTTCAATTCCAAACTACATGTAGAGGATCCTCCACATCCACTTTCCCCTAATATGCACTTTGTTATATTGAACTGTAGAGGCTCCCAATCACCTGATTTCCGTCGTAACATTCATTACCTCTTGAACTACCAACGTCCCGCTCTTGTTGTTCTCATAGAAACACATATCTCCGATCACATGACTTTTAGAGACGATTTTCAATTCACAAATATGGCACAAGTGCCTGCTGAGGGTAACTCGGGTGGCATAGTTGTGCTTTGGAGTCGTGACTTACTCATTATGGATGAAGTATCTATGACACGTCAGGAAATACAATGCATGATTTAAGTAACTCCCCTTCCTAATAAATGGCTTTTGTCAGCTGTAGATACTAGTACTACTTATATAGATAGATATATCCTTTGGAATAACCTTAAATGCATCTCAGATAGTAGGGACGATTTTAATGAAATAGTCTAAGGAAATGAGAAGTTTCATGGTAACGGGGTTAATTTAACTCGTGCAAATAACTTTTTCAATAGCATAAATTACTGTAACCTCTCTGACTTAGGCTTTAAAGCAATAAATACATTTGGACAAATAATCGAAAGAATGGACATATTATTTTTGGAGAAATCATATTACTGCACTCCAAGACACCGCTGGAAACTGGTGCCATGATACTGTAGTCATTAAGAACACAATTATTTAATACTTTAACTCACTCTTTACCACGTAATCCATCTCCTCTCGTAGCTTCTTTCCACCGGCCCTTAATAACTCATTTACGAAGGCAGATTGTGTTATTCTCTCCAAACCTTTAGAAGATTATGAAGTACTCAATGCAAAACATTCCTTTAAACTAATGAAGGCTCCAAGCCTTGATATCTTATTCCCATACTCCTATAAAAAATATTGGATTGAAATCAAAGATTCAGTCCTAGTTTTTTGCCATCAAATATTCCATACTGGATGTGTTCCTAGGGACATAAATTCAAGGTAACTTTGCCTAATTCCAAAAATTAGAAATGCTGCCCGAGTTAACCACTTCCGCCCAATTAGTCTTTGTAACACAACTTATAAAATAATCACCAAGATTATTCTTAATCGCATCAAGTCCTTTTTGGATAAATTAATCCACCCTACTCAAACTAGCTTCTAAAAAAATAAAAAGCAACAGACAATGCCATTATAGTGTAAGAAATTCTCCTTAAATTTCAATAAATGAGGGGCCGCGGTAGCTATATGCTTTAAAACTAGATCTCGAAAAAGCTTTTGACCAACATGACTGGTCTTTCATCAAGCTTTCTTTAACCTACCTAAATCCCTCCCCCCCGCCCCACATTAATAAAGCTTATAATGTCATATGTTACTACCTCTTCAATATCGATCTTATTCAATGGCGCTCCAACTCCCTCGTTCCTACCATCACGGAGCATAAGGTAGGGTGACCTCTATCATCATATATATCAATTATATGTATGGAGATATCCTGATACATTAACATTGTTGTTGATTATAATTCTTGGATACCCATGAAACTGTCACGCTTGGGACCCCAATTTCACACTTATTTTTTGCGGATGACATTATTCAAACATCACCCATTACTCCATGCTCATGTGCATCTATTATAGATACCTTAACCTACTTCTCAAACTGGTCGGGCATGAAAATTAACTTTTTTAAGTCTAGGATTTTTTTCTCAAAAATCTGCTCAACCACATGCAAGGTGCCCATCCTCCAATCCTTCAATATGGCAGAAGGCTTCACCTTTGGTAAATATTTGGGATTTTTCATTTTTGTAGAAGGGAATGGGAAACGAGATTTTCAGTCCCTCATAGATTATTTCAATGCTAGACTTGCGGGCTGAAAAATATATTTTCTTACACTAGCGGGTTGTACAACACTCATTCGTTCAACTCTTAAATCATTGCTCAATCACATAATGCAATACATATTGTTACCGCCATACATTCTCAAACATCTTGACCGATATTAATGTTACTTCTTATGGGTCACGACCAACCACGAAAAATGATTGCACCTAATTAAATGAGACTCAATCACTACACCAACGGATCAAGGGTGTCTTATAATTCAAAAAATCTCACTCAAAAATAATGAACTTCATGTTGCGTGGCATAGCGCCTATTCCATAATCCATGCACACTATGGACCTCTATTCTTCTGAAAAATACTGCAAACCCTCTTTGATCACTCCCTCAAACCCTTCTTTTGAAAAAACATTCGGAGAGGATGGGGTTATTGTAAGAAGTATTGACTATAGAAAATTAGCACTGGCTCATTCACAAACTTTTGGCATGATGCATGGATAGCTCCACACTTCCCATTATGCTCCCTCATCGCGGGGCCCCTAAATCAGTTTGAAAACGACACCTTTATTGCAAACTTCGATCATAGTAATCATTGGAACCTTCATAATACTTCTTTTATCCTCCCCGATACCTTGATTCAACGAATACATAATGTACACCTACCTTGGTTTTTTTCAGGCCATGATAAAATTATTTGGGCACTTAACCCAAACGCACAATTCAAAGTTAAGTCTAGTTATATCTCATTACTCCCACCAAAAATTAGCTTATCATACAAATGGATTTGGAAGTCCACATCCCCCCCCCCCCCCCAAAAGAAGATTGTCCAATTCCTTTTGTTATGTATCCATGAATGCCTACCCACAAAGCAATACCTTCATAAATTAACAATAGATTATTCGATTGTCAAGACACTGATTCAATCTCGCATATTTCTGTTCACTGCGAAAATGCAAGCCACCTTTGGGCACAACTACACCTACTTCCAACTATACATCAACTCCTACCACGCTACAACAATACACTAAAATGGATCTTTCAACTTATCCACCTCAAACACCACACTTCCCCTAATCAATTACTATCTTCCTCTTTCATTCTCTACTGCCTCTGGCACCTTTGGTTAACATGTAATCACAACTAAACAATCAACCACAAAATGATGAAAACCTTTTAATAACATCACGACCCTCTCCCAAACTCACCACTAAACGTAAGACCCGTTTATATATCAACTGGCACCCCCCTAAGTGGGCCACTATAAATCAAATACTGACGGTGCCTCAGCTAATATTCATGGCTCAAACTATATTTGAGGTTGTCTTTCGTGATTCAACAGGCGATAATGTACTATATTTTGCGGGGTATGTTTTCCAAGGATCAAGTCTTGAACTGGAACTCAAAGACTTGGTTAGAGCCTTACAACTAGCTCTATTTCCCTTAGAAGTCAATGTTGATGCTGCTGATCTCATTCAACTCTACAGAACTCACATACTCATCTTTATTCTCTTATTGTTGAGTGAAAGTTCATGCTCAAGAAATTGAATGATCCAATAATCAAACATGTTAACGGTGAGAAAAATGGAACCAGTATGACGAATAGCAGTAATGTGTGCCTTCTACACTCACCATAACATTTTGCTATGGCTGGCTTCAACGAAAACTTCCTTGGAGTGCCAACACAACGTCTGGTTAACGCTTGTTTTGTTTCATCCCATCTCCCCTATGTAAATTCATCCCAAGCAACGACTTCTAGACAGAATCTTTTTGTTACTGACCCCTCTAGGGACCAGCTAAATAGGGGTATTCCTGCAAGCCCCTCCTTACTAGTTAGTTCTACTGTTGTAAACTTGGCTCATGACCTAGCAGATGCACTTAGCTCCCTGTAATATGCTACGTTTTGTTTTATTAATATAAGTATGTTATCTTTCTGACAAAAAAAAGTGTTTATCTTAATATAAATAAACTGCATCACAATTACTTAGATTACGTTTAGTTCAATTGGTCTGATCAATTTATTAAAATCCTTCTGATACCTCTGTTCACGGGGAATATTTAATTTTACTTGTCTAGTTTTGTGTTTCTAGTTAAATGGTAAAACAGTCAAGTTGCACGACAATAGGATAATAAATCACTTATCACATAGTTTGTGTAGTAAGTAAGTTGATAAGTATATCTAGATATCCTTAATTTTCTGAAACTATTTGCTATTGTAAACTTGATTCTTATGCATAGATATTGTGGCTGAAATCCATGACTGATTCATAGTTCCCCTAATTTAGGATAGTAATATATACCCAAAAAAATTATAAAAGTCGTTTCTCATGCTCAACACTTTACTTATTTATATATTGAATAAACACTAATAATCCAAAACAAAGAAGTTTCCATGGTATGTTCTGTCTAAACATGAATCTGTACTAGTAGTATTTGATTATGTTCTTATTCATGTAACCTTCTTTTTTCATTCAAGGTTGAGAATGAAAGTAATTCACACGATGCAACGACAAACGAACCAATCGATAATTTGAATAGGTGGTTGCCTATAATAGCTTCCCGAAAATCCAAATGGTGGTACACAACATTCCATAACGTAACAACCATTGTAGGAGCTGGTGTTTTAGGCTTACCATATACTGTGTCAAAACTCGACTGGTATATTCTATTTTTTATGTCATGTAAGTTATTCATTTTTCAAGGAGGCCTCAATAAAATTTATGGCCTAATTTTATAACGGGCCTTTCATTTTTCTTTTCTTTTTGTCTATAGTGCAGATATCTTACAAAACATAAAATTAGTATTTACATTGATTTATTTTTTTCTTTCTCTTTGTTTGTAGTGTAGTTATCTTATAAAATATAGTATGAAGCATTAATATATACATTGATAAGAAAATTCAAGTTAATAAGATGTTACCCACGTATTTATAATGTGTTACCTTGGATCATATTTAAACAAATATTATTTTACAATATGAAGATTTAAGTTGATTAATTTAAAGTTGTAAAATAATTTTATTGTCAAAAAATATATAGTCTTTCTTTCCACTTTTATAAGGAGTTTATATTTTTTTCTATAAACTTTAATATTATCTAAGTAAAAATAAGATAGAAAATTCATAACTAAAAATATTTCTCGGGACCCCAAAATTTAGGAGGCCTAAAGCAAAGGCTTACTAGCCTCCACTTGGGCCACCATTGTCATTTGTGAGAAGAGTCTTACCCTTTTCTGTTTGGACTCTCTAATTAATATGTAGGTTCCAGGAATCGGGATGATAATAGTTTCATGGTGTATGGTATTATACTCATTTTAGCAATTGGTTAATTTGCACGAGCATGTCCCTTTCAAGACTTGATGTTTCTGGATTTGATTTAAAGTTTGGAAATGGATGTTTTAATTTATATAAGAATGCTATTTTTTTACTGTTCTGGTTTATATAAATTGAAACTCGATATTGGTTTTTTTGAATCCCTTCTCACTATTCAACATAATGTTGGAACTAAACGTAGTTCACTAGATGAAAGTTATGCTTACTTGTGGCATAGACGTTTGGGTCATATATCCAAAGAAATGTTATAAATATTAGTAAAGAATGAGATTCTTCCGAATCTAAATTTTACTAATCTTACTATATGTTTGGACTGAATTAATGGAAAACAAACCAAGCATAGTAAGAAAGGTGCCACAAGAAGCACCCATTTTTTTTTTGAAATTATACACACTGATATTTGTGGACCCTTTGATGTTCCGTATTTTGGTCGAGAGAAATATTTTATAATTTTTATCGATGATTTTTCACGTTATCGATACATCTATTTGCTGAAAGAAAAATCTCAAGCAACAGATGCTCTCAAGGTGTTTGTTAATGAGGTTGAAAGACAATTAGATAAAAAAAGTGAAAATTATTAGGTCAGATAGAGGTGGTGATTATTATGAAAAATATAATGAATCAGGATAATGTCTAGGTCCATTTGCAAAGTTCTTCGAGGAACATCGCATATGGGCACAATATACTATGTCAGGAACACCTCAACAAAATGGTGTTGCAGTAAGGCATAATTGAACACTTATGGATATGGTTAGGAGATGATGAGTAATTCCTCATTACCCACATCATTGTGGATGTATGCTCTTAAAACCGCTATATATTTATTAAACAGGGTTCCTAGTAAGGCAGTTTCAAAGACTCCTTTTGAACTGTGGACAGGAAGGAAACCTAGTTTAAGGTACCTGCATGTTTGGGGTTGCCCAGCGGAAGCTAGAGTTTACAATCTACAAGAAAAAAAATTAGATTCTCAAACAGTAAGTGGTTACTTTATTGGTTACCCAAAAAAATCTAAAGGGTATGCACTTTACTGTCCAAATCATGGTTCGAGAATTATTAAAACCGGTAATGCAAAATTCATTGAGAATGGTGAAGTTAATGAGAGTGTTGAAAAATAAAGTGTGAAAATAAAAGAGGTGAAGGTCAATATTTCAGTACCCATGAATGTGTCTACTTCCACACAAATACCAAATAATGTTCCAGTTGATGAAGAACATTTTGACAACATCGAGCAACATCTGGATGAAACACTTAATGAAGAAACTAAATCACAAATATCTGACTCAGATGAACCACAGAAATGCCATTAAGAAAATCCCAAAGAGTTAGAAAATCGACTATTTCAGATGATTACGTGATTTATTTTCAAGAATCATATTTTGACATTGGTCTTGATAAGGATACAGTTTTATTTTCACAAGCCATAGAAAGTAATGAGTTTGACAAATGGATTGATTCCATGAAGGAAGAGCTAAAATCCATGGAATACAATAAAGTCTGGGATCTCGTTGAACTGCCAGAAAGTTCTAAAAGAATCGGATATAAATGGATTTTTAAGACCAAACGCGATTCAAATGGCAATATTGAACGATACAAAGCCATACTTGTTACTAAGGGTTATACTCATAAAGGAGGCGTTGATTATAAAGGGACCTTTTCACTGGTCTCAAAGAAAGACTCGTTAAGAATTATTGTGCCTTTGGTGGCTCATTATGATTTAGAGTTACTCTAAATGAATGTGAAAACTCTCTTTCTTAATGGAGACCTTGAGGAGAAAGTTTATATGGACCAACCAGAGGGTTTTGAAACTAAAGAAAAAAGTCAAATGGTGTGTAAACTGAACAAGTCAATATATGGACTAAAACAAGCCTCACGATAATAGGATATAAAGTTTAATAATACCATAACATCTTTTGAATTTGTAAGAAATACCGTTGATAGGTGTATATAATAAAAGATTAATGGGAGAAAGTTTATATTTTTAGTCCTATATGTTGATGATATCCTACTTGCTACTAATGATTTAGGCATATTGCGTGAGACTAAAGATTTTCTCTCTAAGAATTTTTAAATAAAAGATATGGGTGAGGCATCCTATATGATAGGTTAGAAATATTCCGTGATAGATCACAAATTGGGATTGTCTCAGAAAGGTTATATCGAAAGAGTTTTAGAGAGATTTAACATGAATAACTGTTCAACAGGAATTGTTCTAATTTAAAAAAGGGAAAAATTTAGTCTCATGCAATGCCCTAAGAATGATGTAGAACGAAAAGAAATGGAATCAATTCCTTACTCTTCAATTATTGGTAGTCTGATGTATGCTTAGACTTGCACAAGACCGATATTAGTTTTGCGGTCGGAATACTGGGAAGATATCAGAGTAACCCAGGAATTGATCACAGGAAAGCTGCGAAGAAAGTTTTGAGTTACCTGAAAGGAACGAAGGATTATATGCTCATATATAGGAGATCCAAACTTTTGGAAGTTGTTGGATACTCGGATTCAGATTTCGCAGGATGTATTGACACTAGAAAATCCACGTTTGATTATTTGTTCTAATTAGTTGAAGGAGCAATATCGTGGAAGAGTGTCAAACAGTTTGTCATTGTTACATCCACGATGGAAGCAGAATTTGTGGCATGTTTTGAAGCCACAATTCATGCATTATAGCTGAGAAACTTTCTTTCAGGACTTGGGGTTGTCGACACCATTACCAAGCTGCTGAAAATTTACGTGATAATTCTGCAGCAGTATTCTTCTCCAAGAACGATAAGTACTCCAAAGGTACCAAACATATTGAATTAAAGTACTTTACCGTCAAGGAGGAAGTTCAGAAACAAAGAGTGTCACTTGAGCATATTAGAACAGATCTCATGATTGCAGATCCGTTAACGAAAGATTTACATCCAAAGATATTTAAAGAACATGTACATAGAATAGGTCTTGGTTGTATTTATGACTGATGTATTTGTGATGTTTTGACACTCTGAGCTCATTTACGTGTTTCTGATATATATTAATGATTTTCTGTTTCTCATAATGGTGTACACATTATTGTTTTGAGATATTGTATGATAAGTCTCAATGACACCTTATTGTGGACCATAATATTTTATAACTTATGGACATGATACGATAAGTTTCTAATGTTATAGTATATGGAAGGGAGTATGTAAACAAATTATATATAACCACCATAACTCACATTTTGTAGTTTATCGTATTATGGTATTTATGGTGGACATTATAGAAGAGATGTGTTTATGCACAACTAATGTTCCTATATTAAATATTAATATTATGTGATTTTTGGGCAAAGTAGGAGAATGTAATTCTTATGTTTATTGGTGGCCCAATAAGTTTAAGTCCCATAATTAATATTTAATTAATGATCAAATCTCATCCGTTCGATTGGTTATTTGATGAACGTACTAGATTAAGTGAGAACCTCTGTAAGTTTGTCCTCTTACCACCCATTAGGGTAACTGTATTTTTCTATTCTCTCTTCCATCACTAAAGACGGGGTAACGAAAGCTAGGGCAAGGGTCGAGAAACCAATTCCAACTAACGCTTCCGTTTTGTGATAATGACTTGCTATTCAGGTATATGTACTGTAATAATTTTATGTAAGATTATCATGTTCAAGATCTTGATATGAATTAAGTTTATGTTTAATATATGATCCATCAATAACTCGATATATTAATGTCTCAATTATCAGTAGAAAATAATATACATATACCAACTTTTGGATCACCAAAAATGCACTTATAAAATTTGAGTGAAATGTAACCAATATTTTTTCCACAAGAAACATTAATACAAATCCTTCAACTTTTGCTTACGTCATAGAGTGAGAGGAACGGGAGCAAAATAATCACTAGACTTGAGAATGTAGATGTTCAAAAGAGGCAGCAAAACATCTGCAAAAGAGTAGAAAATAGGAAAATCAGACAACCAAATAATATGTAGGAAAGCCTAAAGAATGAGTGTGAAACTATTTTAATTATAGGTAAAGTTACTAAACTTATATAATTTCTATTTTACTTTTGTCAATGGGACACATGTTGATGAGTCAACTGTTGGGATCGAAATAACAATACGTCATGCAGAAGCTAACAAATAAACCTTGAATGACGATAAAACAGACAACAAAGAGAACCTGCCTTCGCAAATGTGAAAACACCCGGCCCAAACCTTTTATCGTAAATGCGATCATGTAACCGCGAATGTGATGCGAGATATGCAACTGGACACCAGCAGCTGTTGGGCATCAGCAGTTGCATACCCATCTGTAACACATTCAAAACTCACCTGAGTCCATCGGGCTCCAAACCGAACGTGCACACGAGTGTAATAACATCCTACAAACTTGCTCACTTCCTCAAATCATCAAAATAACATCAAATAATAAGAATCGATCATCAAAACTCAAGAATTTATACTTTAAAACTCATTTTCACAACTTCTCACGAGACGCGCCGAAATGCGCTCGGATCATCCCAAACCCCAAACAAACGTGCTTACAAGTCCAAAAACATCATAAAAATCTCGATCAAAGAATGAGACATACCTTTGATTTAGCATTTCTTTTATGTGAGGAAGGCATGTTTGGTTGTGGCTGCACAATAGGGAACTTAGCAGCTGCTATTTGCTTTTCCTCTTTTACTTTGTTGAAAATTACTGTAAATCCTTCTCCAGATTTGGGATCTTTCTCATCCCATGCTCCAAATTTTGGTACTGATGCTGATGAATAATAAGACTGTCATATGGAGGAAGTGGTTCAATTAGAGCATATTTCTTCACCATTCAATAATTTACAATATCACTAGGAATTTAACCCTGAATTCACTTATAAAATAGCAAAAATGATGCAGAGGTTTATAATAGATGGTGTAAACATTAAGTGCGAGTAAGTTTTTACCCTAAAAAAAACAGCTCATTTCGGCAGCAAAGCATGAAATACAACAAGCTTGGTCTCTCAAAGCATCATATCTTGTTGATTCTCCTTTTGCACTACCTCGAGCTCTCGCTTTTTTGCACAAGCTTTGCTCATTTTAACCATCAATCTCACACCTATCACTATGATATATTAATCACTTCCTCAACTTAATTACTTGCTAAGTATTCTTGCATGTTCTTACGGAAGTTGTTACTAAATTTTATACTAATAACAACACTAGACAAGGTTTTAATTCAAAGATATTGTATGATCCTCACCCCCCTCCAAAATGATGATTCTAAAGCTGTAACCAAACATTTAAAGGGACTATTGTCACTACATAAAAATTATTGCACGTTCAAAGCAGAGTATATATCATTCAGTGTTTTCTAAAGAGACATAAATTTAAATTTAGAGAATCAAAGAGAGAAGAACTTACAAGATCATCAGACGGATTTCTGCTATTTTTCAGTCTATTTGGACTAGGTGGAACGAATATATTGCCCTTATTCTTCTTAGCATCAGATGGAACAGTTGGCTGGTTAACTGAATAACAAGAAATACTCTTATCTTCAACACCAGAAAGATTTCTGCAGTGATCATAATTGTACTGAGGCGTTTCGACTAAAGGAGTATTCGCAGGAGAAACATTAATACTAGCATCTTCATATCCTCCATACCCAAAAGCCTCTGGATTCTCCTCAGGATCATTTGGATTCATCATCTTACCGCCTTTTCCTTTGCGCGCATTCTCAAAATACGCTGTGTATGGCACATTCTCACCATCCCAGTTTCCGAACTTAGGAACATGTGATCCCTGCTGCAACGAGTATACAACAACGATTCTACATTAAACAAGTTGAGGTCGGCTGTATGAATCATTACTGATCATGTCGCTCCACTTAAGCTCTCTATATTTTCTACTTTATTGACATGAGTAAAAGGCTCATTGAAAATATAGGACTTACACCTTGTTTGGATGGTTATGTATCGTTTCATAATGTACTGTTTTGATGTATATATTGTTTGGATAGATTTTATTGTTTGCCGTCGTTTCATGATGTCATGCACCCACAATATGAACAATAAACTTGCAGTATTATAAACAAAAAGTAAGGTACGAGGTAATATTATTATATAAAAAGGTAGGGTAAAAGATAAAATAAGATTATTTAATAATAAAAATGGGCAAGATGAGAGTAAAAAATAAGGTAACGACGCGATCATACCAAATCGGTCGTTCCATAAAAGTGGCACTTTTCATCGTTACGTAACGATGAATTTAACAATACGATACAATAAAATTTATGTAACAATCAACACAAAGTAACAATACGATGCAATACAATAGTTAATACTCATACAAACAAAGCTGTTAAAGTAAATAACTAAATATACTAACACGATTAAAATTTATTCTTTACTCACATAGTATCTTAATCTACAAAACAAGAAGATTTTTAACATCCAAAATCTATGATTTCAACAGCACCTTTGCCCTATATAATTGACGGAACTATTTGATTGTAAAGGCAAACAATGCACTTCACAAATGAGTAACTAGAGCCATACAAATAAACTAACTAAATTTAGGTGTTCTTTTTCTTAATAATAAAAAAGCACTAATTAAGGTGCAAAAATCAGAAATTGAAGAGAAAATATATTTTTTTTGGTGCAAAAAGAAGAGAAAATATTACTTACAGCCATTAATGATTTTGGGATTCTTCTTCTTGTTATTGAGTTCTTCCATTGAACAATGACTAATTGTGTATTAAGAAAACTCAAGATTTGAAGTGGGACCAATTTAAATTTATTTTCTTTAATTTATCGGAGATCCCAATGAAATTTTGGACCTGCTAGGCAACTAGAGAAATTCTTTAGTTGGTAATTACAACTATTTGTTTCCATTGAAATAAAACCAAACAAAAAACGCTAATTGATTTCTTCTCATATGATTAAGTCTTGGTAAATAGAGTAACTTAATATTTATGTTGATAGCAGGTATCACGTGAAACTAATCAAAGTACGCGCAAATTAATTCGAACACAAAAATTATTAAAAAACCAACAACTTTAAAATTGTCTTTTTATTACATGGAGGAAAGCAAGATGATCTTTAAACGAAAGAAAAATGATTTTACTGGTTTCTGTTAACTCATCTTTTGGAGTGTTTATTGTTGGTTAGAGCTATTTGTTTCCATTGAAATAAAACCAAACAACCTTGAGTCCAATATTAGAGTCTTGCCAGATGTCTTTAACAAAATTAGAAATAATTCAAAAGTTTATATGAAAACCAAAATTTTTATATCACATTATTTTTCGATATAAAGTAACCAAAACTAGACTTTTCTCTCGATCATCTAATTTATCGGATGCCCCTTTGTTTGGGACTAAGACGTAGTTATTGTTGTCTGGTTTAATTTTAGTATATGTTCAGTTCTATTGATCTTGCCATGGTTTGTAATGCAACGTTGGTGACTTTTAATTTCAAATAATAGCAAAATTTGCTTCTTAATTACAAAATCATCCTTTAATCTTGATTCTGATAATAAAAATTGGTGTGGTTGTTTATTGTTCGACTAAATTAGGGTTATGGATGGGAGCCTTTGCGTAACTGGTAAAAGTCACGAGTTCGAACCGTGAAAACAGCCTCTTGCAGAAATATAGGGTAAAATTGTGTACAATAAACCCTTGTGGTCCGGCCATTTCCTGACTTACTGCACCGGGGAGCCCCTTTTAAAGTCGGGATTATAAAAATATTAAACAAGTAATTTGCTAAATGCCATAAATAATCAAACCAAATATTGGTTGGATTTTATCGATTTCGGTTCAAAATGGTTCTTTTTTCTTTAATTTTTTTTTTAAATCGAAAGAATATTTTAATGAAATTAGATCGTCTCCTCTTGATCTGTGGGATAGTTTCTTCATTATAATGTTTAACAAACTTTTATCGACATTCACGTTTATAGTAAAATCACCAACATTTGGTAAATCTTTTTTCAGAAAAGGTTCAAATGATATTATTTGCTTTCACAATCAATTATTTCATAAAAATAGTACATAGAATCAGAAAAAAGAATGGGCGTAACTAATTTTCCAGCTCTTCTCAATCAATAATTTTGGTATTTTTTATGTGAAAAAGTAAGAAATATATTTTAGTCTTGCTAAACTAGAGGAAAGGTTTCTATAGGCGTTTGAACATAAATTGGTTGATATAAAAAAAAATAGTTTTTGAAGTTAAGTTGAAAATGAAATAGAAAAAAAGACATAATACTAAAATGGTTTAGATATACTATATATATATATATATAAAATAAAAAAAAAATTGAGGAAATTTACGAAAAAATGATCTTAATTGAGCATAATGGAATAAATTCTAGTTAACTAAGATAACATAGCTTAATACATCAGGTGAGGTTTTTGATGAGATAGTTTTTTGGTAAAAAAAAAAGGGCAAGGGCACATATAGCCATTCTCAGGGATGCTATTTAAATATAAGTCAGTATTTATTTATTCCTGAAATTTTAGACTAAAAATCTTAATTTCAGGATAACTCGGACATTTTTGTCTTGAAAAAATGAACTGAAAAATTAAAATTCAGGACGTACTGACAAATTATTAAATAATAGCCCTTTAGAGTGGCTACCTGGTGTTATTTCTACTTAAAATTGTATTTGGCCTTTAGATAATTTTTGTTCAGTAAAAGATAAAAATAATAAAATGCAATTAAAATGGTTCTTTGACTATAATTAATGAAGTTTTCCTATATCTTTTTCAGGTAAGGAATATAAATGAAGGTCAAAAAAAAAATTAAAAGTTCATTTATTAAAAGTAATCTAAAGAAAATACAGATAATAGCATCACTCAAAAAGGATCATAAATATAAATATCTAAGACTATTGATTTATCACTACTTTTTATTTATTTATTAATATTTATGATATCCAAATCAGCTTACACGTACCTCAAGTAATTTCACATGGTACTTATTATCTCCTATCAATAAGATATCGAATAATTAAATCCACAAAGGAAAAAATCATTTAATGTTTTTTTGCATCCACTGAAATTAAACTCATCACTACCTCAACTATATAATGTAGCAACAACCTGAATAGCATCTACACTCACTACAAAACAAAGGCAAAAAATTTACAAAAATGGCCACTTACTCCATCTCTTTAACAACATTTCTTACTTTGGCTTTGATAATTGTCCCTAATTATGGCCACTCTAGATCTTTAATCCACATTGAAGATTATAGTCCCCCAAGAGCAAGTCATTGTCTTAGTAATAAAGGTCAAGAACAAAAAGAGAGCGAAGAATTCTATGTTTGCCCACCCCATGGACCTCTTAATGATTTTAGCGCGCCAAAACAAGGGGTAGAGATCAACGATGACTCACCCACGAGACCAGTGCATGGTCTTGGAATTGATCACGGTGTGGCAAAACAAGGGACAGAGATCAACGATTATCCACCCATGAGACTAGTGCATGATCTTGCAATTGATTACGGTGTGGCACAACAAGGGGCAGAGATCAACAATCACCCAAACATGAGACCAGTGCATGGCCTTGCAACTGATCGTGGTGTGTCAAAACAAGGGGCAGAGATCAACGATTACCCAAATACGAGACCATTGCATGGCCTTGCAATTGATCGTGGTGTGTCAAAACAAGGAGCAGAGATCAACGATTACCTAATCAACGAGACCATTTCATGATCGTGCAATTGATTATGGTATGACAAAACAAGGTATAGAGATCAATGATGCACCAATGCAAGGATAAATTAATCATCTATTTTGGTAAATTTTGTAGATGTATCTGGAATTATGATTGTACTGTGAGAAGTTGGTGAATTTCAATTTCAGTTAATAGCAAAAAATTTGCTTAAAAAATCTGCTTCTTGATTACATGCATGTTTTAGTAGTCTTGAATCTTGGTCTTAATGAATCTCAAGTTATGTTGTTTATTCTTCGTAATTTGAGTCAGGATTATGAAGTCATCAAATAAGTAATTTGGTAAATACGTAAAAATGAATCAAACCAAAGATTGAATCAAATTAGAACATTGTATTTTTTTATTTAAGAGTGCTCAATAATGACATGTGAGCACAAACTATAAATAGAACCGATGTCTTTCTCTCTAATTCTTTTGTTTCCCATCTGGTGTTTGGTACTTTTATTAGGACCCGACTAAATTCAGATTCGCGTCGTGAAATCTCATATTTAACATAGAGCGATTCCTAACAAAAGCGACTCTATACCAGGCTCGAGCCTACTTACTACTCAATTACAACCTTGTTAGCCTCAGATCTATTTATTTTCTGTTCATCATTCTATCATTCAATTTTGATCACTTTGGTTGCTAGTGCCTTATTCTCGACCCCTTCGTAAATTTTAGCATCTGTAATTTGTTTGATAAGTTGTTAATGAAACGCTTTGTATAAACATAACATTAAGAGATTTAAGGGACAAATTTAACAGATTAATATCTAATAAATCACCAACATTTGATATATCCTTTTCGGAAAAGTTGCAAATGATAATATTTTACACAAATAGAATATCGAAATCCAAAAAACCAATATTCTATCAGAGACAATACTAGCCTATAGTGCGCAGATTCGATCGAACCTAGTCAATTTTGCTTAAGTATTTATATTAGGAACTTCATTAAATGTGTATAAATATTTAATTTTGAATATTCCTTTAACTAAAATGAGCTATGGTGTCGATGACTATCCGTGGTAAATTCAGAATTCATCCACGAGAAATAAACCGAAATAAGTTATTGGACAATAATTAATGAGTTTTCCGATATCTTTCTCAAGTAAGTAAGAATAATGAAGGTTAAAATGAGTTAAGAGTCCATTTATGTCAAAGTAAACACAAAATTGCATCACTCACATAGGCAGAGGCGGAGCCAAAATTTGAAGCTAATGGGTTTGAGATTCTAATCCTTCTAAGATACTGAGATCTAAATTAATAATTTATACGTATTCAATGAATTTTTAAAGGCAAATATAGAATTTGGACCTAGGTTCCGCCACTGCACAGAGGATCATAAATGTATCTAAGATTACTGTATTTTGGGTGATTTGCATAATCTCAAATGATCATCACATTAATCAGATTCATCACTACTTCAACTATATAACATAGCAACAGTCTAATGGCTCTGCATTCACTACTGAAAACATAGGCAAGAACTAAAATAATGGCTCGTTACTCAATCTCTTTAACAATAGTTCTTTCTTTGGCTTTGATAATTGTACTTTATGATTATGGACCCCCAAGAGCGAGTCATGGTTCAAAATGAGGGATAGAGATCAACAATCATCCACCTAGGGCATGGATTTGGTATTGGTCTTAGTACACCAAAACAAGGAGCAGAGGTCGACGATTATTCACCTGCAAGACTAGAACATGATTCTACAAATTATCATGATGCGCCAAAACAAGTTGTGAAGATCAACGATTACCCATCCACAAGACAAAGACATAGATTTACCAATTGTATTGGTGCATCAAATAGGTCAGGGGTCAACGGCTCTCCACCAACAATACCGGGGCATAGTCCTGGTATTGGTCATGGTGATGCACCACCAAAACAACGGGAAGAGATCATCGATTATCTGTCCACAACACAAGGGCATAGATTTACCAATTGTATTGGAGCACCAAAAAGGTCGGAGGTCAATGACTCTCCACCAACAATACCAGGGCATACTCCCGGTATTGGTCATGGTGATGTACCACCAAAACAAAAGGTAGAGATCACCGATTATATGTCCAACACAAGGGCATAGATTTACCGATTTTATTGGTTCGCCAAAAGGGTCGGAGGTCAACGGCTCTCCATGTCATGATCCCAAATTCACTAGTCGTGATGACACCTAATCCAACCCGCTAGGTAAGCCAACTAATAACTATTCAATTCCAATAACATTAAAAAAATAATTAAATGAAAGTAATTTACTAAATCTTATACATCTCCCAAGGACTGGTAGTACAAATCATGAGCGTCTAAGAATAGAATTTACAAAGCTGAAATGAAATAATACATCGTTTGTTTGAAAAGTACATAAACAGAATTTATAGATCTAGAGCTACCACGAACAAGGGGCAGCTTCAACCGGAACGCAAATACATCTTTAATCCAGCTACCATCGAACGCAGCAACATCAGCAGCCAACATCTGCACGCAAGGTGCAGAAGTGTAATATGAGTACAACTGACCCTATGTACTTAGTAAGTAACAAACCTAACCTTAGGTTGAAAGTAGTAATGAGCTAACACAAGGCCGGGCCCAATACCGGTATTCCATAACAGTTCATAACAACATAATACAAATAATAAAAGAGGTATCTCATAAGTAAAGTGCTCAACTCGTTCATAGTTCCAGAAAATAGGTATGTCTTCATATATCTTAGTGAAAACTCAAATCTTTTACCAAAAATGCCAAAATACGAGTAAGTTTGAAAACTGTAATTTTTCCCAAAATCCTTTCAACAATAAGAAAGAAGTTTCATTTCTTTCCAAATAACAAGTGAAAAATACCTCTATGCCCGCATATCAACGTGTGTAAAAAAATTCATGAATGACGTGATACTATATAGCATGAGGGAAAATGCATCTCTATGCATGTATGCCATGTGCGCATGCAAATGCCATGTACCTCAGAGATGAATCATGTACTCACACTCTCAGAGTACTCAATCTCATTGTCTCGCATCCTCTCTCACTATGCTCAATACTCAGCATATAAAATCACTCAGCGTTGTATAATGATTGCTGCAACGTGCAGCCCGATCCACATATTTATAGTTGACTGCACTCACTGGGGGTGTACAGACTCTGGAGGGGCGCCTACAGCCCAAGCGTTATTATCCGTACGGACAACTCACGTGCTACAGTATCATATCAGAATCTGCACGGACAGCTCACGTGCTACAATATCATATCATAATCTGCACGGACAACTCACGTGCTATAGTATCATATTAGAATCCGCACGGACAACTCACGTGCTATAGTATCATATTAGAATCCGCACGGACAACTCACGTGCTATAGTATCATATTAGAATCCGCACGGACAACTCACGTGTTATAGTATAAATATCATGATCCGCATGGACAACTCACGTGCTATGGTATCAATACCTCACATGCAAGCTCTCGACCTCACTCAGTCATCAACCTCTCTAGTCTCACCCACGGGCTCACAATGTCATGAAACTAGCCCGGCAACAATGATATGATGTATCAATAAATAATAACTGAGACTGAGATATGGTATGAATGCATGAATATTGACTGAGTACGAAATATCAATGATATCAATGAGATGACAGTAAGAAACGATCATTATGGGTCCGAACGTTATTGACATAATGACTAAACATGATATCTAGCATGATCGACAGCTTAGTTACTTATTCACATGGTGAAAACACAAATATCAACAAAATAGAGCCACTATACAGTGCAATAGAAGCAACAGAGACCCAATTCACATGGTGCACGCCCACACGCCCGTCACCTAGTATATGCGTCACCTTAATACCAATCACATAACTCGTATTGCGGGGTTTTGTACCCTCAGCACTAATTTTAGAGGAGTTACTTACCTCGAAAGAGCCAATACCAATGCCGAGCAAGCCAAGTGATTCTCCAAAGATGCCATCACACGCGTTTCGACCTCCGAACGGCTCGAAACTAACCAAAAATAACTCAAATACATCAAACAAGGCTAAGGGAACCAATCCCAATCAGAAAAGATCAACCTTGAATCAAAAATCCGAAATCAGCCAAAAAGTCCTACCCGGATCCGCATCTCAGAACCCGACAAAACCTACAAAAACTGACGACTCATTCCATTACGATTCCAACCATACAAATTTCACTCAATTCCGACTCCAAATCGATGTTCAAAACTCAAAAATTCATACTATGAAACTTTAGGCCAAAATCCCCAATTTTTCCTCTTTAAACCCCCAATCCAATTGCCAAAACTGAAAATAGATTCATGAAATAAGATCAAAACCGAGTGTAGAACACTTAGCTCAATACTTGTGATGAAAATTGCTCCAAAATCGCCTCAATCCACGCTTGGAAATATAAAAGTGAAGCCAAAATCGCGAACCTTTGTATTTAACATCCTGACCAGTACTTCCGCATCTGCGGACATTTCGTTGCATCTGCGACCACCACTTCTACGGTAAATCTTGGGCTTCTACGAAAATAGCCATGCTCAGCAACCCCCGCACCTGCGATCTTAAGCCGCTTCTGCGATCACGCTTCTGCGCTCATGAACCGCATCTGCGGTTGCGCAGATCCGTCCAAGTACACGTACCTGTGATTCTCATGCCCTACTCCCTTTCTCGCTTCTGCGATCAATTGTTCGCATATGCGGACACGCATCTACGCCCATTCTTCCGCAGATGTGGAAACACCAGAACCAGCAGCCTTCAGCAATGCAACATGAATGAAAAATGATCCGAATCTCGTCCGAAACTCACCGGAGCCACTCAGAACTCCGTCCAAATATATCAACAAGTCCCATAACATAACACTGACCTACTCGAGGCCTCAGAACCCACATAACAACATCGAAATGACGAATCACACCTCAAATCGAAATCTATAAACTTTGAACTTTCAATTTCCAAAACTCGCGCCGAAACATATTAAATCATCTCGGAATGAACCCAAATTTTGCACACAGGTCCCAAATGACATGACAAAGCTATTCCAATTCTTGGAACCACAATCTGAATCCGATATCCTCAAATTCAACTTCCGATCAAACTCATGAACTTTCCAAACCTTCAAATTTCTTATTTTTGCCAACTTGTGCTGAAACCTTCTAGAAACATCCAAATGCAAATTCGGGCATATGCCCGAGTCCAAAAATTACTAGTCGGGCCTAACAGAACCATCAAAACTTCCTTCCAGGGTCAAATTCACAAAAACTCAAACTTGGCCAACTCTTTCAACTTAAAGCTTCACCAATGAACTCATTCTTCCAAGCCGATTCCAAATAACCTGAAAAACCAAACTGACGAATCACATAAGTCATAATACATCATACGGAACTATTCATGCCCGTAAACTGCCGAGCGAAGTACAAATACTCAAAACGATCGGTCGGATCGTTACACTCCACCAACAATACCGGGGCATAGTCCTGATATTGGTCATAGTGATGCACCACCAAAACAAAGGGTAGAGATCACCGATTATCTGTCCACAACACAAGGGCATAGAATTACCAATTGTATTGGTGCACCAAAAGGGTCGGGGGTCAACGACAGAGCATGGTGATACACCACCAAAAAAGGGTAGAAATCAATGATTATCCACCACTGCATCGGTTATGACATAGTCCTATAATTTCAATTACAAATAATAGCAATATTTGGTTTTGATCACAAAAGTTTCCATTAATCTTGAATTAGTGGGTTGCTCATGGTTCGATTAGAATCAAGGTAATTGAAAAGATCATACCAGCTAATTAAGTAATTTTGCAAGCTAAATAAATATATAAAATGAATCAAACTAAACATATATTGAGTTTTATCGATTTCAGTTCAAAGTGGTTTTTTCCTTTTTTGGTATTATCACTTCTAACTCGCGCCAGAAACTATTTATATTTAGTAACCGAAAAAGTATATAAAATTTGTATAATTTTTGTATATAACATAACGAATGTATATATAAACAAAAAAAAATATTTTTTGTTGGCTACTATTTTGAGAGTGATTATACAATGTCATTTTTCCTTCTTTTTTCGGGGTAAGACTGAAAATGAAAAGAATGGATCACTCACCAAGTGAAGCTTTACTCTAGGAGTTTAAGCTTTATACACTGATAGTATAATTTGTTTTAACACTATTCGATGCACTAAGCTCCTGTTATGCGCGGGGTTCTTTGAGAAGGGTTGGATCACAAGGGTTACGCAATCTTACCCTGCATTTCTACCAGAGAAATTACACCTGTAATAATAACTCATCGACATCTGATAAATTCTTTTTGGAAAAGCTTAAAATGATAATATTTTTTCTTCTATCGATTCTTCAAAAAATCATAGTAATATCTTTTATTTGGAAGTGGATTACACATGTTCTATGCTACTATAAGATAGTCCAAATGTTCACATTATTAACAATTACATGCTCACATGTAAAATCCAACCCTTTTCACCTATAACTCTTTTTAATTAAGTTGCATTTTTCATGCATGCACTTCTCATACTCACACTTTCGCTCAAGCTAAAATTTCTACTATAAAAATATACACAAATCATAAACTTTTCATCAAATTCAATCAAAAAATGGGTCGTTCAATTTTCATTTTCGGGTTCGTGGTTTTAGGTCTAATTATTGCAATTAATTCTGTTAATGGCAATGAATGTCCAAATACCATTGTTAAGCTTTTGCCATGCAAAGGTTTTTTAATAGGAAAAGGTGATATTAGTGTTCCTTGTTGCAATGGTGTTAAGGGATTAATGAAAATATTAGCTACTAATGATGATGAGTTTAAGGTCAAAAATGTATGTGAATGTCTCAACAAAGAAGCTTTGTCTATTGGAGTAGTTCAAGATAGAGCTAAGCAAATTCCTCAACTTTGCAACATTAATATTTCTCTTCCTATTCGTCCAAATGTTGATTGCAAAATGTAATATCTCTCTCCCTTTTTAATTCTTTCTCACTTTTGATCAGTTTAAATGAGCGGATTGGATTAATTTTGGGTTGGTTATATTGGTTATAAGGTTCAAGCATGCTCAAAATTTCTTTTAATTAAGATAAGCGGTCTATATTATATATGAGGCGGGTTAAAAATAGATTGGGTCATAACATGCTCAAATTTACTTAGGTCATGATGTAGACAGTTTACCGGCAGTAACTGCTTTCATTACTCGAACCCGTAACCTACAGATCATACGAAAATAACTTTTTCGTTACTCGAAGACTTCCCTTCAATCAAACCAACCATTGTTCTTTCTTTTATTTATATTGTATTTATCAAACAAACCATATACCCAATCTTTTTTTGTTTTGGTAATTAAATTTTATGGGCCAATTTAAGTTACATAGACTACCCAACTTGGCACCAACTCTTAGATGGAGTAACTCGAGTTATGCTCAAATTGACCCCTTAATGAATATATGTCCAGTTTAACTCGCTCAAATTTAAATAGGTTGGATGGATTATATTTTCCTCGGCTAAATTTGACACCCCATAATATGCTCAAAAATTAATTTGTTAGATGGAATGAGTCTTTCAAATCTCTTTCATTAAATTTTTTATTCTTGATTTCTTGAGCAGATTAGAGGCTTCATCAACCTTAACCCGAGGTTTCAAGCTGAATAAATACAAGAATACAGGAATCATGTCTTTCAAGAGACCAATTCCTAGTCATGACAACCATTCAGCTCACCACAAGAAACCTCTTGTTATTGTCCCATGAAGGTGAAGTTTCATGGCTATTTAATAGTTTAATTACTTTTTATTCTTCGGAATATTTACATAAATAGTCGGTCTGATTCATTATTTATATTTCCGATATACACAAATTATACAAATATTATATATAGTGTTAGCTGGCTATTTTTATTTTAAGCTATTGAGTGGGCGACTATTTAGGTTAATTCTTCTTATTCCTCTATTTGGACTTTATATAAATTATTTTCCAGTTTAATAGTACTTTACTAATATACTTATTGGTTTGTTTTTGAAAATGCAGTATTATGTCTTCATCAAGTGGAATGCACTAAGAAGCATGTGGGCATTTCTTTACCACACATAAAGCTTGTATTGTGGTTGAATATGTATGTTATACTCAAATGATTTATATAAAATAATCATATTTACTTTATGTAAATCCAAGTCTACAATTTAAATAATCATATTTACTTTATGTAAATCCAAGTCTACAATTTAATCAAAGCAACATAAATAATGTCTTGTCACCAACCAGTGCGGGATTGTTACAATCTCTTCATTCGTAAAAATTGCGCGGGTCACCTTATTTGGTCGTCCCCATTTAACTTAACTTATACCCACTTTTTAAATAACTTCAGCTCCCTTTCCCTCGCTGAGCTGAAGTTCACCAGTTAAGCTGAATTTCGCCAGTTATAAAGACAAAACTTTCAGCATACGCGGCTAAAGTTTATATATGCAGAATTACAAAACTTCAGCTCTAGATGACTTCAGCTCTAGAGCTGAAGTTTTGTCTTTGTAAACTGGGAAACTTTAGCCGCGTATGCTGAAAGTTTTGTCTTTATAACTGGGGAACTTCAGCCTCATATGCTGAAGTTTCCCAGTTACAAAGACAAAACTTCAGCTCCAGAGCTGAAGTTCCCTAGTGTAATGCTGAAGTTTTTGTCTTTATAACTGGGGAACTTCAGCCCCGTATGCTGAAGTTGTTGTCTTTATAACTTGGGAACTTCAACTTTGACTTTGCTACTTCAGCTCCGCATGCTGAAGTTATGCGCAAAAGCGGGTACGAGTGCAATATTTTTTACAAAACGGGTATAAGTTAAAACGTGGCACAAAAAATGGGTACGGATGAAAAAATCCCTCTTCATTCTTAAATTAGAGATCTCGAGTGCGGGCCCTGAAAATGGAGAAATATAAATAAAATGTGCAATACTAGAAATTCGGCAAAAATCGACCGCAGCCGACCAACCGATTTTGGTGGTCAAAAAACCGACCAAATAACCGACCGAAGTCAGTACACGAATTTTTTTTTCAAGAAACCGACCAACTTTGGTCAGTTTTTCATTTAAAATAAATCAAAAATTAATGTTAAAAAATCCGACTGAAATCGGTCGGTTAATTTGGCCGGTCATTTTAAAAAACGGACCGAATTCGGTCGGTTATTTTCGTGCGAAAATGCAATTAAAGAGTATAAATGAAATAAAAGACAGTCTTAAAACAAAATGCACCAATGGCCTAGTGATAGAATAGTATCCTGCCACATTACAAACTCTGGTTCGATTCCCAAATGTTGCATTTTTAATTACATAATTAAAATACCGACCGACTTTGGTCGGAAAAAACCGATCATCTCCAGTCGATTTTTTGGTATTTTTTTTTTTTTGAATTTAATTGACCGACCAAAATTGGTCGGAAAATACCGATCAAAGTTGGTCAGTTAGCTCTACCGACGTTTGATTATCGACCGTCATGAATCGATCGATTTTCGGTCGATTTTTGTCAATTACCGACCAACATCGATCGATTTTTCCCGTTTTATTAGTAGTGGTGTTGCACATAGGACCTACGCTATGATAATATTAAGAAATTTGGTGCTTAGAACCAATAATAGACTTTTTAATTCCAATGGACGGCAAGTTAATGGGTGTCAAATCCAATTCTATAGCTAATGATTTGTGTGAATATTCAACAAAATAATAATAATATCCCCTTGCCAAATCCTTGATTATATGTCTTCTAATATCCACTACTTGCAGTAATCCACAATCTTTAATGCTTTCACTTGATTCCACACCCCAAATTTGTGTATTATCCTCTTGTTTTTGTATTTTTAATAAACAAAAATAGCAAGTTGAGATTGAAGAATTGCCAAGTTGTTAAAGACACGTCTGAAAAGAAAATCAAGACCGCATTATACAATCTATTACTGAGACAGAGAAATAATTATGCACATTATATATGTTTGTGCATTAAACTTTTTTCATACATATATACCTAATCGAAAAAAATTGAATCAGTTAGAAGGGATTGTTACACAAATAGCCGGTCAGATATACTATTTATTTTTTTTAGCCGCTATATATAGATTATACATTGATTATATAAATTATATACATATGAACATGAATTTTACGTATATCATATATCCATCGGCTATTTGCTGGGTTGATTCTTCTAGAGAATTCGAGAGAATTCAAAAATAGCCAAATTTACAAGTGGTCATTCAAATATAGCCACCGTTTCAAAAGTAATTAAAATTTAGCCACTTTTCATGTAAAGATAAATCTGAACGAAAACACTGTTCAAAATCCGGAAAATACTCCAGCATAATATACTGAAGCTCCAGCATAAGTATACTGGAACTCTAGTATATTATACTAGAGTTCCAATATAATATACTGGAGTTCTAGTATAATATACCGGTCCAGCATAATATGCTAGAAGTTCATACTCATGTGCTCCAATCTCCAGTATATTATGCTGAAACTTTCTGCGTGTTGGAGTTCCAGCATAATATGCTGGAAGTTCATACACAAGTGCACCGATCTCCAGTAAGTTATGCTGGAACTTTCCGTATTTGAGCAAAATAGTGGCTATTTTTCAATGACCTTGCAAACGCTGGCTATTTTTGAATGACCAGTCCAAAAACTGGCTAGCACGTGCTATTTTTACAGAGAATTCGCCTTAGATCCACCTACGAGTGGTTATTTGAGCCGAAACCCATTTGACCCTCACAATCCGCCCATTTGCTACTCAGCATATCTTGATCCAACACATCTTAGCTCATCTAAAGTCGCTAATTTTTAGCCTAAATTGATCCATGAGTAACTTTGCTAAAATATCTTTAAAATAATTCTATTTTTGTTTGACATGTTACATATGACCATAACAAAGAAAAAAGTCTTATTTGATAATCAAACAATTAATTACAAAAATGACACGCATTAATTAAAGCTTGATAAGAGTTGGACGACTTGTGCTATCACCCAAATTTAAACACATCTTAATCTAGCCTATCTTAGCCCAAATAACATTTTGATAGGTTATTGACCCGCTCATTTATTGACTCGATCCATTTTGAATAGCCCAAAATGAAGCCAAATCCACCCATTTGACACTCTGATGTCCCCACACTCCACCAACCCAAAAAAAGGAATGGTAATCATGATAGGTAGAAATGTTGAACAACACTCCAATATTGACAGTAAAAGAGTCCATGCATTTATATAATTAGCCCACAAAACAATTCACTTGAACACCATCTATCCAAAACCAACAAAGCAACCAAAAAAAAAATCTTTAATTACTTAGAATATTTTCAAAATATGGGGATGAAAAAATCAATGATATGGTCACTAATGGTTCTAGGAATTGTAGGATTTGTGACTATGCAAAATACTAATATTATTTCTATGAAATCATTGATTTGTTATCAAGCCCAAGATTTATTATCACCATGTCAACCATTTTTATTGGGTTGTAAAAAAAATATTACAGAAGAATGTTGTCAAGGTTCTCAAACTTTGGCTACTCTTGTAAAAAATAGTACAATTGATGATATTAAAGATTTATGTAAGTGTCTTCAAAAAACTGGGAACTCTTCTGTTATTGATGTTAAAAAAGGAAGAAAACTTTTCAAGGTTTGTAAGATCAAGAGAGTTCCTATTGGTCCACAAGTGGATTGTGACAGGTAAATTTTTATTTTCCATTATTTTCTATTTTATGTATTTCCTCTTTTTTTTTCTTTTTTTTTTTATCTTTAAGCAGTAAACTACTCTCTCCGTTTCAAAAAGACCGGTACCATTACTATTTGAGAAGTTTACGAGGTTGTTATTTGACTATCTTTTTCTTAAATATTTTATGAATATTTTGAATTATAAATTATTATGACTTATAATACTTTTTACGTAGTTTCTCTCAAAATATAAATTTTATTTTAAAACATTTAAAGAATTTATGTCCAAATTCACATTCAAAGTTAAGTACTTTGACTCTCGTACTCTAAACTATATTAATCTTTTTCAAACAAATGAAATATCTTTTTGGTTTCAACCGCGAAAAAACTAAGAACAAAGTTTTCATTTTAATTTAGAGTCACTTATTGAGTCAATTTTTTTTTTTTTTTGATATAACCATTCGGTATTTGGAATCTACTGGTCCTATTAATTCGAATTTACGACAAATAAGACTCATTGAAAGAGAAACGCTTTCTACCAAAAAAAATTTATATGTAAGGGGCGAACCTGAGACCTTTGAGTAAGGACGCAGGAATTCTATCCATCTCACCACAATCGATACATAACTAATTATCATGCGATTTTATCATATTTTGTGATTAGTAATTATAATTGAAAGCCAAGAGCTTTCTCAATTATTTTCTGTTTCAAATAATAGTTTTTGTTCAACTCAATTGTAAGTTTTTTTTTTTTTTTTTTTATATATGCAGAATTTGACAATATGGACTGGCAAAGACGCTTCACATATTGAAATTTGGGAAGAAAGTCAGCCAAGCTAAGAAACTACCACTATTACTTACTGAAATGTATTTCAATTTCATTCCTACTCTTGCTTTAGCTTAAGTGTACTGGTACCCAGTGGCGGAGCCACATTCAACCAAGGGGTGTCGATCGATATCCTTTCTTTCAAAAGTTAGATAAATTTTTCTGTATTATGTACATTTACTATATGATCTTTGTCTTCTCTGATACCACGTGAAAAAATTTGACCAGCCAAGGACTGGTTTGTGTAGTGTGTTCGAAAGAGTTAAGGGGAATTAAGATGGCTTTCTCCTGTATATAGATCACCAAATAGACTTTACTTGGTATATGACTTTAATTTGATCATATTATGACTCCATCCATGGTCACAGAGGCGGAGCCACAATGTCAGTTATGGGTTCGGCCGAGCCCAGTTGCTTTGGTTCGAATCATGTATTAGAACCCAGTAACGTAAAATAATTAGGATCCTAAACTCATAAGCTTGAAATCTTGTTCCGCCTCCGTTCCCGAATGCTTTTGAATTTGCTAACACTTAAAATTTGCCACCATTATAATGTATATTTTAAGAAACTCCATTCACCAAGTCATGTAGTAGATGTCAATAAATTGAAAAGGAAATGCAAGTGGATTTATGCTTACTTAGGCTAAGATAAGTTTTGAATATTTTAATTTCGTACACTACTCAACTTTTTAAAACTTTACCTATATTTATTTGTATCCTTAAACCTTACGTTAACCACAAAAATTTTAAAAAATAGATGAAACACCGGTTTAGGTTTCACCTTAAAATCCGATTGAAATTCTGTATAATGTTTACGTAGTTGAAAATCTTAAGGATATATCTAAATTCGCACTCACTATTAAAGGCGGAGTCAGGATTTGAAGGTTATGATTCGACGTTCTAATCATTTTAAGTTAATGAGTTCTAAATCAATAATTAGGACGTATTCAATGAATTTCAAAAAACAAATACAAAGTATAAACCAAAACTACTGGGTTCGCTCGAACCCGTAATTGATGAGCTAGCTCCGCCCCTGCTCACTGTAGCAAAAGTATAGTAACTTAGTAAATCGAGTGATATTTTGCATCTCCTTTGACAGAGGCGGATCCAATATTCGAATATTATGGATTCGAGTTTGAGATTCTACCCCAATTCATTTGATTTATTGTGCTCGAAATATATTATCTCTACTTATTTAGTAGATTTTAAACGCATATACAAGGTACAAACTAAAGATACTGGATTTGGGTGAACACATAAAGTAGAGGTTCTGCCCTACTTTGATACTTCTGCGTTTCAATTTAGATGATGTTGTTTGACTTAGACACAAAATTTAAGAAAAAAAACAAAATTTTTGAAATATGTGATCCCAAAAGTTTAAGGCCAAAAGCTTTATAAAAGCTTCTCGTTAAGGATAAAGTGAGCAAAATGAAAAGGTTAAAGCTAAATTGTTTTTCAATATAGAAGTGTATCATTATTTTTGGAACATACTAATAAGAAAAGCGTGTCATTTAAATTGAAACAGACATAGTATCTTGATTAAATCAGAATTGAAACTGCATATCTTTGTCTATGTTCTTTTACAAATCAAAGGTCATAACTATTGATGTAACAACCTAAAAGCTATGTTGTGCGGACTCTCTCAATATACTGCTGCACTCGTGTCAGATCCTCCGTACATACACTACTTTCGTAAAATCTGACACATGGCGACATTTTTGGGCAGTTCGAGTAACACAGCCAAAACACAGTATACTCCAGACTGTAAAGGCCATTATTTTTATCACCTATCTTGAAATGGGAAAGTGTAAGTGATGAAACACTATTACAGGAGGCCAACAGATTGCATAGTTTAGTGATTACAGAAACAACAAACATAGTCAAATGAAACAGATATAAGGATCAAAAGAGCAATTGAACTTAAAGGAGAAGTAGCAACAAGCGAACGAGCTCAGTAAGTGCGTAAACCGCACGTATATACATGAAAACTGAGGATAGGAAGAACATTAGCTTAACGAAGCATTCACAGCAGCAGCACACGATGTCTTGAAGCATTCACAGCAGCACACAGCGGTGAAGCTATGTGTGGCAAAGAGAGGTCAACTGAACGCCCTTCGCCAAAAATTTATAAGATCAAAAAATGGATTTTGAATACCCTTGCGCAAAGGGTTATTGAATTTTCTGGCTTCACCACTGCCGTCAGCAGACAATGGAGAAATCCTTCACAAACTTTTTACTTCATTTATGAAATTGATATAAACAGATAGAACACTTGACACTCAAGGAAAGGATGAAAATAAAAAAACCAGGAAACGCATCTTTACGACACCATTATCAACAGTGAGTAAAATGCAGGAACAAACTCTGCAAAACTTGAGCATCTATACATATAGTAGTTTCTCTGGGTGCAAAACTCAACAGATCTTTTGTACATCCACAAACACAGAAACCTTGTCGACTGGGATTTTACGAAATACCAATTGTCTTATTCAGTATCCAGAGTGTAAGAGACAGCTGAATTGCAAAAATTGTATGAAGCCATGTCCTATCTAACATGAATCCATACACTGTGATTCCAGCTCTGTTGTGCTCAAAGTATGACACTGCAACAGATTTCGCCACAACCGAGATCAATAACGCGCCACTTCATTTACCAAAGATGTAAAAAATTCAAGAAAATAAACCCAAAAAAAAGTGCTATAATTACCTAGTGCTTGTCTCTTCTGGTAAGATATCGTATGAGCATGAACCGGCACCATATTCGTGTTGTCCAACACGTCATCTCCGTCTCCTTCCTCGTCAGTGTCCCAACTGGAATTGATAGGGTATACCACCTGAGGTGTTGCACTCCGAGCCATCGGAGTCGCATCATCCATGTCATCGAAGGAGCTGATTGTCGCACAAGCATGCCATTTGGCAGCAAGTGATGTCACGGCTTGCGCTTTGTGTGTGATCTTTGCTGCACTACGCAAGCACATGAAAAGTCCAGTTACCAGAGTAATTGAGCTCAACTGCAACCACAACAATTATACAACGTTAAAGCAATCCGGCTACATAATCAAGAAAATAAATTAGGTTATAGTACAAAAAGGTATATAAAGATGTTTACAGTGCACGTAATGAATGATTACTTACCGCAAGCTCACCAGCTGTAAATATGTTTACAGTGGAGCTAGGCTCAGTTGTAAGAAGCAACGCAAGAAACTGACTTATGGTAACTAGTATGAGAGTTGACAAAATGAAGACTCTGAACCGGTGGCTAATGACACGAAGATTTCTTCTTATTCGCAGATGCTCTATCATGATCGTCGCGACATCAGATTCTCTCTCAAAAACTTGAGCAAATTCTTCCAATCTAAGGATCTGAAGGCAGCATATTAACCGGAATAGGACACATACAAGGAAGGAAATTGATATCCGGTAGAGCCAGGAACATATTAACAATATGCATACGAAGGCATTGCTCAAAGCGGCATTGTACAGGTAAGGAATTTGGGTTCCCCCTGAAGAAAACCACCAGATTTTGTATATACTCTCAGCAATAAAAGAAGGGAGAACAAAAGCTGACAGGATCTTCATCGACCTCTGCACGACAAAAGTAGAAATTGTTATACTACTGAGTAAAAGTAAATGTCTAGGGAAAGCAGCTGAGTTTACTCAAACTATCTCTTTGGCAAGCTAAAATCAGAGAAACCACCAAATACACCCATTCCACAAGGATAAAACAAACTAACACTACTTTTCCCCAGTAAAAGCAAGGGCAAGCACTTCAATCAATGAACCAGATGTGTATCGCCGAACACTAAAAATGCTGACATATCTCGATCCACTTAAAACTGATGATTCTCCAACAGGCTCAAACTTTTATTACGAATGCAAAACAGGAAAATATTAGCTTAAATCATAAGAAACATCTATAAAATAATATGCATTGATCAGTTCTTTCTGCTTATACTAAATGGTATTGACCATATCATCTAAAAGCTTAAGCCATTAAAAAGAAAACACTTCTATTTACTAAATCATATTTTCAACACGTCCACTCGTACAGTCATGATTCTTTCGAAAGGCCAAGCACCTGTAAGTTCAATTTAATTAAGAGTGGAGTAAGATTTGAACTCAAGGCATCTGCTTGACATCACATTGAATTATATAAACACATCATTTAAAAGCTTACGCTATTAGAGAGTACACGTGTTTATTACTTAATTATATCTTCAACAAGAAGAATGGGAGCCTTGGCGTAACTGGTAAAGTTACTGCCATGCGACCAGGATGTCACGGGTTCGAACCGTGGAAACAGCGGTAAGACGGCATACAATACACCCTTGTAGTCCAGCCCTTCCTCGTACACTGTGCAGCTTAGTGCACCGGGCTGCCCTTTTCATATTTTCAACAAGAACCTGGGAACTCAATATACAACTGATCTACTGGTGAAAACTTGAAATCATCAGCAAAGAGGAACAATAAAGACATTTTGAACCAATCCCAAATTCAGTAAAGTCCAATTATTTTCTAAATCTAACTAAACAAACATAACAACAAATCTGCAAAAAAGAAGAGTAACAAGAGAAGGGGCAAACAAACTTACATGTAGCTGGTGAGTATATTCTTGTTGAACCTTTTCACTATCTTCATACAATTTATCAAGAAACAGAAATCTTCTAATCCCATATTTCCTAGAAAAAGAAGAGAGACTAACAAAAGACAAAGTTGCAAAAAGTGAAAGAGAAACTTGAACAACAGCATCAAATGGCCTTTGATGCATAGAATCACAGCTTTCACAAGCAAATAAAAAATGAGAAACTAATGGAACCCCAATTGTTAAAATAAAAAATAATGACCAAGAAAGACCAGCTCTCCATATATTTGATTGATCAAGGAAAACCCAAGTAAGAGCTGATTTTATTTTCTTGATTTCTGCTGAATTTTCATGGATTGAATATCCTGAAGAAAGTGCTTCTTTGCTAGTTGTAGTTTGTAATAATCCTGTTTCACCTTCTTCCATTTTTTCTCTTCTTGAGCTATAAAATTCAATCAAATGAACATAGAAAATTTCAAGATTTCAATTTGTAGAGACAACTAAGCTGACTTGATTAATATGTTTTAATTTCCCCAAGTGGGAATTTTGTACCAAGATCAAGTCTTTTAAGATGTGACTTGAACCAGATAGCTATATATATACAATTAAATAAATAAAAAGGTTGACACAGATGTCAAATAAAAATGGTAGCTGATGCTGTTTGATGTTGACAAAGATAAATTTTTTAAGAAAAGAAGAAAAAGCAAAACAAGATTAGTAATGTTTTAGATTATGATAAGAAGATATCTCTTTACAGTGATAAGTCTTGATATACAAGATTGTGAACAGAAGCGGATCCAAGATCTAAACTTTATGGACAGATGTAGTTTTATAGTTACGTATTCAATTGAACTCATAACTTTCAATATAAAATATATATATATATATATATGTATTTTTTTCATATTAAATTTATTATATTTTTAAAATTATAAATTCATATCTATTATTTTTGTACAAATTTGATGATCTTTTACTTATAAACTATATTTCGCGCTGAAAATTATGATTTATTGTCAGGAAGTGAAGAGGGACAAATGGAAGGCAGAGGAAAAAATAAGAAGGTGGGAAATCACAGGTTGCTTGGTGAAGTGGAAGGTGAGATTTGAGTAACTGGCGCGTGAAGCTTTTTCGGGATATGAAAAGTGAAGGGACACCAATTTTTTAGGAAAGTGATGGGAGAAGTATAAGGTATTACGTGGTTGGCCACCTTTGGTGTCTGCTGCCAGTTAGGGCTGTTCAAAATTTTTGTTTAAGGCAGCACAAAATAAGAATTGGGGTTAGGGTTGGAGATGGCCTAAGGTGATACAAAATAAAGGCGAATTTTCTTTTAGGTTATTTAATTTTTTGGATTTTAAATTTACTATTTATATTTATTTTATAGAATATTTAGTTATATCTATATCTATCTTATTGTTATAAAGTATGATTAATTTATATTAAATGTTGAACGATTAAAATATTTCTTAAATTGATTAATTTTTATATCCTTAAATATTTATATAATTTAAGAATATAATTATAAATCAGCTAAGGCTGAAACTCTTTTTCGATTTAAATTAAACTACATATACGCCAAGCCTACAAAGTTGATTTTTGATCAAATACTTTTGGAACGTAGCCTACTAAGCCCCTACAAAATTGATTGTCTAATACGGAAGGGATTTTATAGGGGAAAGTGCACAGTTAGCCACTAATAAGACATGTAGTTACTTTTAAGCCACTATTTAATCTCTTTAGTCTTTAGTTATTGCTTTAATAAACTTTATCCGTCTGGATGAAAATACCCTTCTGCTCATAAAGTTCAGGAACAAGTGCCCTTAACTTATGAGCTTGTTACTGTAAGTTCAGGACTAGTTGTCCTTAATTTATGAGCTTGTAAGTCTACGTTTAGGACTACTTGTCCTTAACTTTTGAACTTGTAACTCTAAATTCAAGACTACATGTCCTTAACTTTTGAACTCGGAACTCGAAGTTCAGGACTACCTGTCCTTAATTTCTGTGCTTGTAACTCTTGGTCAAGTGTCCTTAACTTATGAGCTTGTTATTGTAAGTTCAGGACTAGCTGTCCTTAATTTATGAGCTTGTAAAGTTAATGACTACCTATCCTTAGTTTTTGATCTTGTAACTCTAAGTTCAAGACTACATGTCCTTAGCTTTTGAACTTGTAACTCTAAGTTCCGGACTACCTGTCCTTAGTTTCTGTGTTTGTAACTCTAAGTTAAGGATTACCTGTCCTTAATTTATGTGCTTGTAACTCTAAGTTAAGGACCAAATCCTTTCAACAACACATGCATCAACAAGAATCAGAACTCCACCTACAGAGAGTGGGTGAATTCTCGTTCAAATACTTCCTCCTTTCCTCAACAGGCAACTCAAAGAACTTATGTCCAGCTTCTAAAACATTCTCAAGAACTTCAACAGGAATACTATGATTAATGATCCGAAAGAAACTCCATTTCTCTGCTGCTTCACATAGTGATTCTACAACTTTTGGGTCATCACAATTTGAGAGATCAATAATGGGTATCGAACTCGAGAGAGAGAAGCGAGGGTTTGGGAAGAAAAGTAATGGAAGAAAGGGTAAAAATATCTTTTCATATTAATTTTAATAGAGTAGTGGCTATTTTTTCTCAATATTAGAATTGCTGGATAAAAAATAAATACCACCTTAAATAGTGACTACCCCACGTAATTTTTACGAATTTTATACCATTGCCTAATATTTAGAGCCCGGAATCTTCTAAGTTTTGCCATATATTTTACCCGTAATAAACTTTGTCCTTTCCTTATTATATTGGAGCATATATATATTCTTTCGGACCAGAAAAAACATGTATTTCTCATCTATCTAACCTTTCAAAGATGGAAAGCACATAACTTTGAACGAATTGACTAAGAACTTCAATAAACTGATGTGGTACAATAAATAAGTTAAGTTGCATTAATCTGCTTCTTTTAAGGTAGTATTTAATGAGATTTGTTTCTAAATAGTACATCAATTTTAATATTGGAGATGTATTACAATTAATCAATCTAGAATGAATGTTAAAATAAGAAGAATAACTTCCATAACATGAATCATTAAGGCTGAACTAAAGTAAATTTTTGCATAATAAAGTAGAAGGTATTGTTGTATTCTTAACGTGATTTTACAACTTTAATCTCTAACTATGTGATTCCAAATAGTTTCGTTTTGTCCTGTGATTGAGTAAAAACACTATTGATGAGTTTAATAAACTTGTTTTTATAAGGTTAATGAGTTTACTAGACTACATGTTATATTCTGTAAAAAATAAAATATTATTTTAAGGAACTGGTTATTAAAATTCGTTCATATCCATGATTAATTTTATAGTATATATGCAATTAAAAGTTTTTATTTATATTTTTGGTACACGTTATAATATCTGACAAATGACAAAGAGACTTTTACATTAAAAGCACAAAGAGTCTAAGCGAAATGCCGTTCGTCTTTTTTACCCTTTAAAAATATATTTTATATCGGATAAAATAATAATTAAATTATCTTCCTAATATTTAGAACATGAAAATTCACTGAAATTTTGATTATTAAGTATTTCCTTATTTGAAGTATATACCTAAAATTTATGACTTAAAGGCAATTAATCTTTCACCTTTAATAAATCATTAAAAAGGTCGAAATTTTGGAAGGCCAGTACACAATACGTCCATTTGAAGTAGTCAACAACTAGAGTAATTTTATTGGAGCACAATTCTACTAACATTTAGTATTTTCAACAAATTACATATTTAATTTATTCTCATTAAGTTGTAAGCCGATATAAGAATAAAATTAAAATTATTAAAATATATAGAAAATTAATATTTCACTCTTTTAATCATGTCTTCTTTATCTGTCCATAAACTATTATAATAGCATGAAATTCCAACAGGAAATTGATCGATTATTTTATCATTTAAAAATATATATCATATTGAACAAAAATATCATTTAATTAGTATTTTCTACGAGTAATATTTAGAACTATGAAGTTAACTAAAACTTAGGCTATTATATCTTTCCTTATTTGAAAATATAGAAACTCATAATATTTAGGAATAATTTAATCCCAGTATAATTTTACTTATATTAGTTAAATAATAAATTTTACAAGAATTTATTTTGGGAATTATTATTTATCAAAAACAATAATAATTCATATGACATTAGAAATCTTTCACTTCAAGATGCAAAGAGACTGTTAAGTTAACATTTTTTTAATATCCAAGTGCAAATAATGGCAAGAGGAAGAGACGAAAATTTTAAAATCAAATTGTTCAGAAATCTAACTCAAGAGCTCAAGATATTGTCGGATTGCTAAAATTTTAAATATCTAAGACTAGGGTTAGCTTTAGAATTGTAAGTATGATATCGCGTTAGTATATTAATATTTTTAGTGGATTGGGAACTTTTGGTTAATCTTTTTGTAAAAGATTTAAAAAGAGATAAAAATATAAAAATATAGTATGCTAAGCAACTGAAACAGATAGATCAAAGAAATTGATCTAAAATAACCTGACATTTTAACAGTTTGAATACATTCTCTCTGTCAAAGTGTCTTATTATACGTGTGTTTTAGTCAATATGACCATATTCAAGTGAAGTACATGTTATTTTTAAAAACGAATTGAAATATTCAGACACTATACAATAGAATTTATTATATTTTAAAAATATTTACGAAGTACATTAAATTAGTTTGATCAAAATGATAGGTTTTTTGCAATTAATGTGTAAATTAAAAAATTTAGTAGTTGCCTTATTTACTCTTTTTGGACTAATCATGGAAAATATATTCTTTTATCTAGTATTAGCTAGGAATCATGTGTCTCAATTATAAGCTATGGTGTTAACCACTATGCCAGACCGTATTTGTTATTTAGGTTGCTAGCTAATGTAAAAAATATTAATAGCTATTGTCAACTCAAGTATCCTTTTTAAGAAAATATATTATCAAAAATATTATCGTGAAGTTTCACAATTCTGGCATCGATAAATCCATATGGGTGATAGTTATAGCATGTAACTAAAAATAATATCAAGCTAGAAAAATGCGTGACTAATATTATCCATCATAATTGAGCTAAAAGAAGTAAACTAGTTACTCAACATAATCTCTTTATCCTGATAATAATCATATATGCTTATAAAGGATGGTGCGAGAACGAAAAGTTATTCCTAATAAAAATTCAAATAAAAAAGTATATGAGGACTTTTATAAAGCAGATATCTTCCTTTCTTTATTCAAGAATTTACTTTTAAAAAAAACTACTTAATAAATCATACAATGAAAAAATCTAATGTCACGATCCAAATTAGGTCGTGATGGCACCCAACACCGTTGTTAGGCAAGCCAACACTATTTAACTAGTAAATCCCCATTTTAGTTAAACAATGCCAATAATTGTCTTAGTTACATTTACATAGTTAAATAAATACGGAATTACCGGATTACAAAATGCAAGAACCACTAAATGGACTCCTGAATATAATTGTACAACCCAAAAATAATAGTCTACCATGTGTGTTCCAAGACTTGGTGTCACAAGTGAATGGGAAATCTAGTAGTACAAAATCATACACTAGCCTACTATCTGAAAGGAAATAGACTGAAATATAAAATATAAGGAGGACTCCAGTTGCTGCAGAATGGCTCAAGAGGGGCAGCTCACCGATAGTCTCAAACTGGGAAAGAATCGAACTAAGCGTCGGGCCGGTGACCAGTTGCACTTGCCTCAAATCTTGTACAATCAAGTATATAAGTGTAGCATGAGTACATAAAAATATGTACCCAGTAAATATCTAGTCTAACCTCGAAGAAGTGGTGACGAGGGGTCGACTTTGGCACATACTAGGGCCAATAATATAATAATGTAAGAATTCTAGATAAGCACAAAATGTAGAAATAATAAACATTCAGAATGCGAAGCAACTAAACGACTTTATCATCAAAATTTAAGAATCTGAAAACTTCCTTCATTTAAACAAATGTTCCCCAAATAGCAAATTTACACAATTTAAATAAAGGGCTTCCAGTACTATTCTAACATATAAATGCAACCGAGGACGTTCGGCCCGATCAAATAAAAAATGTAAATTGTGCACTGCCGAGGGTCGAACGGCGTAAACCATAGATGCATTTATTACCCCGCTCGCGAATCACCCATGCGACGCGATTAGATATAAAAGTAAAGGATTACCCCGCTCGCGAATCGTACCTGCGACGCGGTTAAAAATAGATTTCTTAAATTACTGTAGCATTCCTCCATTATTTTCAAAATACGAAGCTCAAACGGAAACCTTCAAGGTTCCGATGTTTATAAAAATTTCAACTCCTCCCAAAACGTTTAGCAACAACTAAATTCCGCTACTACATAAGGCAAACAATAAACATAAAGTAATAACTATATCAACACAGCATGATGTAGGCCTAAACTATCCGGACATTTGCATAATTAGTAGCTATGTACGGACTCTCGTCACCTAGTGCATACGTAGCCCCCACATATAGTCACATATCAATTAAATTCACCTATGGGAAAATTTTCCTATTACAAGGTTAGAAAAGAGACTTAACTTGTCCCAAAGCTTACTTCCAAACTCAAGAATGCGCTTAAACCCTCAAATCGGAGCCGAACGATCCAAAACTATTCAAATTGGGTAAAACTAGTCAATATGTGATCAAGAGTTCATATTCTACCTATTATAGTAATTTTCCAACCCTAAATGCAAGGTTCCTAAAATTCATCTCCGGGCCCACGTGTCCAGGTTCGGAAAATTTTTGAAGGAAGTTGTTACTCATGACTTAAGGAACACAAATATATAATTTTTACTAAGTTCCATAACCATTTTCGTGGTAAAACTTCATTTTTATCAAAACCCTAGATTTTAATCTAAACCCTTGATTTTTACTAATTTTTGCATGTTAATCTACCCATAATCTATGTACTTAACTCATGTTGTATAGAAATTACTTATCTCTAAGTGCTAGGTGAAAGCTTCCTTCCAAAAGCTCAAAAAATCGCCCAAGAGTTGAAGTGAAATGAAATAAATGCCTTAAGTCCCGCATTAAAAGAGCTGTGCACAGGTCTCTGATGTCGCATTTGCGACATCTGGTTCGCAAATGTGAAGGTCGCAATTGCGACAAACGCATCGCAAATGCGAACCTGATCTCCCTCTGCATGGGTCGCAGATGCAGCAAAAGGGGTCGCAAATGCGGTCTCTATTGGGTTCACAATGCGAACAAAATGTCGCAAATGTGATCGCTGCGCAACTCAGGCTTCTTCGAAATTGCAACACCTTCATCGCAAACGCACGTCTGAAACTCACCCGAGCCCTCAGGACTCCACACCGAATACCCACACAAGTCTAAAAACAGTATACAAACTTGCTCGAGAGTTCGGAACACAGAAATAACATCAAAAACTAAGAATCACACCCTAAAACCAATTGAATCCAACTTATGAACTTCAAGTTCTTCAGTCTACTTCCCACGTGGCGAAACGTACTTATACTACTCAGAATGATATCAAATTTTGTACGCAAGTCTTAAATGGCATTACAAAAATATTCCCGATCTCAGAATTCTGTTTGTACCTCGATATCACCAAAACGCGTTCCAAACCAAATTTATAGAACTTCTAAAACCTCCAAGAATCCAACTTTCACTATTTGGTGCCGAAACACTCTCGTGTCATCCAAAACCTGCTCCGAGCATACTCCCAAGTCCAAAATCATCATATGAACCTATTAGAACTATCAAATCCCGATTCTAAGGTCGTTTACTCAAAATGTTGACCGAAGTCAAACTTGGCCTTTTAAGCCTACCTTAAGGAACCAAGTGTTCCAATTTCAATCCAAACTCTTTCTAATCCCGAACCAACCATCCCCGCAAGTCATAAATCAGTGAAAAAAAAGTACGGGAAGTCTTACTTAGGGGGTAAAGGGTTCTAAAAATCAAAAAGACCAATCGGGTCGTTACATTCTCCACCTCTTAAACAAAAGTTCGTCCTTGAACGGGTTTAGAATCGTACCTGGAGTGCTGAATAAATATGGATATCTGCTCCGCATGTCCTCCTCGGACTCCCAAGTCGCCTCCTCAACTGGTTGTCCCCTCCACTGGACCTTCACTGCGGAAATCTTCTTAGACCTTAAAAATTGTGATCTTGTCTATCAACAATAGCAATTGGCTCTTCCACATAGCCCAATCTCTCATCTAGCTGAATGGTACCTAAGTATAACACATGATATAAGTCGGCGTGATACCTCCGGAGCATAGACACATGAAAATCTGGATGAACTCTTGATAAGCTGGGAGGTAAGGCAAGCTCATAAGCAACCTCCCCAACTCGCCTCAACACCTCAAATGGGCCTATAAACCTGGGGCTCAACTTGCCCTACTTTCCGAATCTCATAATACCCTTCATCGGCGAGACATTCAAGAGCACCTTCTCGCCGACCATAAATGACACATCCCGCGCCTTCTTATCCGCGTAACTCTTCTGTCTGGACTGTGCCGTGCGAAGTCTCTCCTGGATCAACTGTACCTTTTCCAGGGCATCCTTCACCAAATCTGTACCATATAACTTGGCCTCGCCAGGCTCAAACCACCCGATGGGAGAACGACAACGCCGGCCATATAAAGCCTCAAATAGAGCCATCTCGATGTTGGACTGATAGCTTTTGTTGTAATCAAACTCGGCGAAAGGAAAGAAATGATCCCACTACCCTCTAAAATCAATCACACATGCTCTCAGCATGTCCTCTAATATCTGAATTGTCCGCTCCGACTGTCCGTCGGTCTGTAGGTGAAATGTTGTGTTGAGCTCTACCCGGCTGCCCAACTCACTCTGTACGGATCTCCAGAAATGCGAAGTAAATTGAGGACCTCTATCTGATATGATGGACACAGGCACACCGTGCAACCGACCTATATACCTAATGTAGATCTGGGCCAACCTCTCTGAAGTGTAAGTAGCGGCTACGGGCATGAAGTGTGCCGATTTGGTCAACATGTCAACAATAACCCAAACTGCGTCGAACTTCCACAAAGTCCGTGGCAACCCAACTACGAAGTCCATAGTGATGCGATCCCATTCTCATTTAGGTATAGTCATCAGCTGGATAGGCCTCCTGGCCTCTGGTGCTCATACTTAGCCTGCTAGTAATTTAGGCACCTAGCTACATATTCCAATATGTCCTTCTTCATCCGCCACCACCTATAATGCTGTCTTAGGTCACGATACATCTTCGTAGCACCTGGATGAATAGAATACTGTGAACTGTGTGCCTTCTCTAGAATCCTCTCCTTCAATCCATCAACATTAGGAACACATAGGCGACCCTGAAGTCACAGAACACCATCCTCGCCAATAGAAACCTCTTTGGCACCACCCTGTATTACCGTCTCTCTAAGAACTGCCAAGTGCGGATCATGAAACTGTCGAGCTTTAATCTACCCCAATAATTAAGACTAATCAACAACATATGCAAGAACTCGGCTGGGCTTTGAAATGTCCAGCCTCACAAGTCTGTTACCCAAGGACTAAATGTCCAAAGCTAGTGGCCTCTCCTCTGCTGAAATGAATGACAAGCTACCCATACTCTCTGCCTTCCTGCTTAAGGCATCGGCGACCATATTTGACTTGCCTGGATGATAAAGGATGGTGATGTCATAATACTTCAGTAGCTCAAGCCATCTACACTGCCTCAAATTGAGATCCCTCTGCTTGAACAAGTGTTGCAAACTGTGGTGGTCGGTATAAACCTCACAAGACACTCCATACAAGTAATACCTCCAAATCTTAAGAGCATGAACAATTGCAGCCAACTCCAAATCATGCACAGGGTAATTCTTCTCATGGGGATTTAGCTGACGCGAAGCATATGCAATAATTTTCCCCTCCTGCATCAACACACATCCCAAGCCAACGCGTGAAGCGTCGCAATAAACTGTATACATCCCCGAACCGGAAGGCAACACTAGAACTGGAGCTGTGGTCAAAATTGTCGTGAGCTTTTGAAAGCTAGCCTCACAATCATCGGACCAACGGAAAGGATCACCCTTCTGGGTAAATCTAGTCAAAGGTGCTGCAATGGATGAAAAACCCTACACAAATCAACGATAATAACCTACTAACCGCAGAAAACTCCTGATCTCAGTCACTGAGGTAGGATGTGGCCAACTTTGAACTGCCTCAATCTTCTTAGGATCCACCTTAATACCCTCTCCCGATACAACATGCCTCAAGAATGCAACTGACTCTAGCCAAAACTCACACTTGTAGAACTTAGTATATAGCTTCTGTTCTCGCAGCGTCTGAAGCACTACTCTCAAATGTTGCTCTTGCTCCCCCAGGCTATGTGAGTAAATCGAGATGTCATAAATGAAGACAATGACAAAGGAATCAATATAAGGCCTGAACATTGCTGAGGAATTAGTCAAGCCAAAGGACATCACAAGAAACTTGTAATGACCATATCTAGTACGGAAGGCAGTCTTCAGAACATCTGAGTCCCGAATCTTCAGCTGATGATACCCCGATCTCAAGTCAATCTTATAAAACACCCTAGCACCCTGCAACTGGTCAAACAAATCATCGATGCACGACAATGGGTACTTGTTCTTGATGGTCACTTTGTTCAACTGGCGGTAGTCAATGCACATCCACATGGTCCCATATTTCTTCTTCACAAATAATACTGGTGCACCCCAAGGTGATACACTCGGTCTGATAAATCTCTTTGCTAGCAACTCTTCCAGCTACTCTTTCAACTCATTCAATTCTTTCGGAGCCATACAGTACGGTGGAATAGATATAGGCTGGGTGCATGGAGCCAAGTCAATGCAGAAATCAATATCACGATCTGGCGGCATTCCTGGAAGGTCAGAAGGAAACACATCGGCGAACTTCCGAACTATTGGTACTAAATCAATCGTCGGAGACTCTGCGGTGGTGTCCCGAACATAGGCTAGATATGCCAGACAAACCTTCTTGACCATATGTCGAGCCTTCAGGAAAGAGATAACCCAATTGGATGTACTGACAGATGAACCCTTCCTCTCCAGCCTCGGCAACTTTGGCATCGCTAAGATAACAATCTTAGCATGGCAATCAAGAATGGCATGATATGGAGACAACCAGTCCATGCCCAGGATGACCTCAAAATCGGTCATATCAAGTAACAGAAGGTCCGCTCTCATCTCGTAACCACAGAATGTGACTATACAAGACCGATAGATCCGATCCACCACCACTGAATTGCCCACAGGAGTGGACACATAAACAGGAGTACCCAAGGACTCACGAGGAATATCCAGGAAATGAGCAAACAGAGATGACACATATGAATAGGTAGACCTTGGATCAAATAATACTGAAGCATCCTACCGCATACTGAAATAATACATGTGATCACGACATATGAGGCCATTGCATCTGGTTTGGCTGGGAAAACACAGAATCTAGCTGGAACGCCGGCTGGCTGGCCTCCGCCTGACTGAACAATAGCTGGCTGACCTCCCTCTGCCTGGCCTCAACCTTTAGGACGGCCTTTACCAGCCTTTCCCCCACCTCTGGGCGGCCGGGCGGCTGGTGCTGTAATCATGGCCTGATGGCTCTACTGTACTGCCTTGCCTCGAATCCTGGGACAAGATCTTTTTATATGACCTGGATCTCCACACTCGTAACAACCCCTCGGCGCCATAGATTGTTGCCCTGATGTCTGACCCTGATGACCTGAATACCCGCTAGAAGGACCCTGAATGGCTGGTGGGCAGTATGAACTCTGTCATGCCACTGAAATAAGGCCTCACTAGAGCACCTCGAGGAGGTGATGGTGGTGCTGAATATGGGGACCTGCTGGGCTGACCCCTCCCAAATTGACCTCTGCCCCTAGCCGGGGAACCTCTAAACTCTCCAAAGTATTGGTTCCTTTTATCCTAATGTATCTGCTCTCTACCTCTCTGACGGTAGCCCTCAATCCTACGAGCGATCTCCACCACTAATTGGTGACCTGTGCCTATCTCAGCCTCCCGGGCCATGCTAGCCCGAATGGTGGGGTTAAACCCCGCAACAAATCTCCGCACTCTCTCTGCATCAGTAGGAAGTATCATGAGTGCATGTCGATACAGCTCAGAAAATCTTGCCTTATAATCGGTCACTGACATTTGACCCTTCTCAAGCTACTCGAACTGACCTTGCAACTCTTCCCTCTGAGAGGGTGGAATGTACTTATCCAAGAATAGATGTGTAAATTGGTCCCAAGTCATGGGAGGAGAATCTGCCAGTCTGCCAAAAAGGTAAGACTTCCACCATCTACAGGCCCTGCCCTCTAACTGGAAGGTAGTGAAATCCACACAATGAGACTCCAATATGCTCATGTTGTGCAGTTTCTCCATGCACCTATCAATAAAGTCCTGAGGATGCTCATGTCGTTCACCCCCAAATATCGGAGGGTGAAGACTAGTCCACATGTCCAAGAGCTTCTCCGGCTCGCCGGCCGCAGCTGGTCTAGGGGCGGGTGTGCTGCTGCTACTGACTGGGCTCCGGCTCCGGCCACGGGTAGGGTGCCCGGGGTATGATATATTGCAGCTGCGTGCCCAGGAGCCTGAGCAGTAGGGGTCTGTGCTCCCCCTCCTGCCTGAGATGTAGCTGGGTCCGCTGGAAATAAACCAGCCTGAGTCATAGTATCAATGAACCGCATCATACGGCCCATGAATCGCATCATACGGACCATGACCTCCTGAAAGCCCGGTGTTGTCATGAAATCTACCGGGGTTGGCTGTACGGCAGGAACCTTCTGCTCCTCAATAAAAGGATCCTCCACTGGATCCACTGGTGGTACTACTGGAGCAACTTTGGGACGCCCTCGCCCCCTACCTCGGCCTCTAGCAACAGGGGGAGCAGCTCCTCCCAGGTCTAGAACGTCAGCCGTACACGTCCTCTCCATCTGAGATAGAGTAGAAGAAGGAAATTTAGTATACTATCAACTGCACGACAGAAGATGAAATAAGAGTAGTTTCCTAACACCCCACAGCCCCTCGAATATAAGTATAGACGTCTCTGTACCGATCCGCAAGGCTCTATTAGGCCTGCCCATCACTTGTGAGACCTACGTGAACCTAGAGCTCTGATACCATGTTGCCACGACCCAAATTAGGTCGTGATGGCGCCCAACACCGTTGTTAGGAAAGCCAACACTAATTAACTAATAAATCCCCATTTAAGTTAAACAAGGCCAACCGTTAGCTTTAGTTACATTTAAATAGTTAAATAAATATGGAATTACCGAATTACCAAATGCAAGAACCACTAAAGGGACTCCTGAATATAATTATACAATCCAAAAATAGTAGTCTACCAATGTGTGTGCCAAGACCTGGTGTCACAAGTGAATGGGTAATATAGTAGAATATACAAAACCATACACTAGCCTACTGTTTGAAAGGAAATAGAAAAAATATAAAATATAAGGAGGACTCCAGCTGCTACAGAATGGCTCAAGAGGGGAAGCTCACCGGTAGTTTCAAACTGGGAAAGAATCGCACTAAGCGTCGGGATGGTGACCAGATACACTCGCCTCAAATCCTGTACAATCAAGTACAGAAGCGTAGCATGAGTACATAAAAATATGTACCGGGTAAGTATCTAGTCTAACCTCGAAGAAATAGTGACGAGGGGTCGACTTTGACACATACTAGGGCCAACAATATAATAATATAAAAATTCTAGATAAGCACAAAATGTAGAAATAATAAACATTCAGAATGCGAAGCAACTGAACGACTTTATCATCAAAATTTAAGAATCTGAACACTTCCTTCATTTAAACAAATGTTCCTTAAATAGTAAATTTACACAATTTAATAGGGCTTCCAGTACTATTATAACACATAAATACCAATGAGGACGTTCGGCCCGATCCAACATAAAATGTAAACGGTGCACTGCCAAGGGGCGAACGACACGAACCATAGATGCATCTATTACCCGCTCGCGAATCATCCATGTGACGCGGTCAAACATTAAAGTAAAGAAATACCCCGCTCGCGAATCAATCATGTGACGCGGTTAAATATAAAAGTAAAGGATCACCATTCTCGCGAATCATACCTGCGACGCAGTAAAAAAAGGATTTCTTAGATTACTTTAGTATTCCTCTGTTCTTTTCAAAATATGAAGTTCAAGTGGAAGCCTTCAAGGTTCTGATGTTTATAACAAATTTCAACTTCCTCCCAAAATGTTTAGCAACAACTCAATTCCGCTCTCATAAAGCAAACAATAAAAATAAAGTAATAACTATATCAACACAGCATGATGTAGGCCTAAACTACCGGACATTTGCATAATTAGTAGCTACATACGGACTCTCGTCACCTAGTACATATGTAGCCCCCACATATAGTCACATATTAATTAAATTCACCTATGGAAAAATTTTCCTCTTACAAGGTTAGAAAAGAGATTTACCTTGTCCCAAAGCTTACTTTCAAACTCAAGAATGCGCTCAAACCCTCAAATCAGAGCTGAACGATCCAAAACTATTCAAATGGGGCAAAAACTAGTCAATATGTGCTAAAGAGTTCATATTCTGCCTATTATAGTAATTTTCCAACTCTAAATGCAAGGTTCCTAAAATTCATCCCCGGACCCACATGCCCGGATTCCGGAAATTTTCGAAGGAAGTTGTTATCCATGACTTAAGGAACACAAATCTATGATTTTTACTAAGTTTCATAACCATTTTCGTGGTAAAACTCCATTTTTATCAAAACCCTAGGTTTTCATCTAAACTCCTGATTTTCACTAATTTTTACATGTTAATCTACCCATAATCTATATATTTAACTCATGTTGTATAGAAAAGTGCCCCATTTCCTATGATATCCAAACCCGAAATATGGTGCTTTTGTCGTGCATTACTTACCTCAAAGTTTTAGGTGAAAGCCTCCTTCCAAAAGCTCTAAAAATCTCCCAAGAGTTGAAGTGAAATGAAATAAAATAAATGGCCTAAGTCCCGCATTAAAAGAGTTGTGCACAAGTCTCCGATGTCGCATTTGCGACATGTGGTTCGCAAATGCAAAGGTCGCAATTGCGACAAACGCATCGCAAATGCGAACCTGGGCTCCCTCTGCATAGGTCGCAAATGCGACAAAAAGGATCGCAAATGCAGTCTCTGCTGGGTTCGCAAATGCGAACAAAATGTCGCAAATGCGATCGCTGCACAGGTCAAGCTTCTTCAAAATTGCAAAGCCTTCATCGCAAATGTGATATTCGCAAACGCGAATTTGTGAGACTTGCAACAGCTTCCAAGAGACATTAAAAAACTGGAGTGTTTTCACTCCTAACACCCGTCTGAAACTCACCTGAGCCCTCGGGGCTCCACACCGAATACTCACACAAGTCTAACAACACTATACAAACTTGCTCGCGCGATCGGAACACCGAAATAACATGAAAAACTAAGAATCATACCCTAAAACCAATTGTATCCAACTTATGAACTTCAAGTTCTTCAGTCTACTTCCCACGTGCCGAAACGTACTTATACTACTCGAAATGATACCAAATTTTGCAAGAAAGTATTAAATGACATTATGGAACTATTCCCGATCTCAAAATTCTATTTGGACCTTGATATCACCAAAACGCATTCCAAACCAAATTTATAGAACTTCTAAAACCTCCAAGAATCCAACTTTCACTATTTGGCGTCGAAACGCTCCGGTTCATCCGAAACTCGCACCGAGCATAAGCTCAAGTCCGAAATTATCATACGAGCCTATTGGAACCGTCAAATCCCGATTCCGAGATCGTTTACTCAAAATGTTGACCGAAGTCAAACTTGGCCTTTTTAGCCAACCTTAAGGAATCAAGTATTCCGATCTCAATCCAAACTCTTTCAAATCCCGAACCAACCCCACAAGTCATAAATCAATAAAAGCAAGTATGAGAAGTCTTATTTAGGGGTACGGGGTTCTAAAAAGCAAAACGACCGGTCGGGTCGTTACATCTAATATATAATTTTAAAAAATTACATTTATTGGTGAAAGGTACACGCACAACGCACGTACTCTATGGCTAGTACTATATTAAAAGCACGAAAGTTCTCAGCGTAATGTCGTTCACCTTTTTTACCATTTTAACACATGTAGTTTGCCTTGGACAACATAGTAATTTGAGTATTTCGTTAATATTATGTATAGTAATTAAATTAATTCCCCTACAATTTGGGAATAGTCATTTATTGTTGATAAAATTTTGCCTAAGCTTTCACTACACGCTAGGAAAGTTTGTCTTTCTAATTCCATTTATATTTTTGAGTACTGAATTTCTCCATTCTCCTTTTTAGGTTTAGGGGACTTCTTTTCGTAGTTAATAAAATTTTGCTTAAACTAGGAAAGTTTGTCATTCAACTCTATTTATATCTTGGGATTTTTTCGACTATTAAAATTTCTCTTTTCTCTTTTTAAGTTTAGGAGACCTTTTGTAGTTAGTGATGTGTTGCCTAATTTTCACTAGACAAAATAGTTATTTAATAATTTCTCTAATATTTAAGATTTTGACATCAACTATAATTTTAGTTACTAAATTTTTTCTTATTTAAATTCTGTAACAATTAGGTCCTAATATTTAGGACTTCAAAATCAATTAAGATTTTACTATTCAAATAAGATGTACTAATCAAATTTTAGGCAAAAATAAAGATGCGACAATTCCAAACCACTATTGGTATGCCTTTTCATTTTAATGCCCTCTCCCATGTCTATGTGTATATTAATTTTTCTTCTTCTATATCTTTCTGCACAAAAATATCTACAAAGTCAAAAAGTATTTATGAGAAGAAAAAAATGAGGATTTGTCGTTCTAGAAATTTTAACCTCCCAAAAATGAACTCATACATATCGGAGATGTATCTAAAAACATTTATCCGTGTCAATACTATAAACTTTTTGATAGGCGGATTTAATTTGAATATAAATGGATTGAATACTATTTATTATATATTAGTAATAAAATTAAAAATTATTTTAAAAATATTGTAACTATTCTCAGACGATTTGTTATTTATGTTTATTTTAATTTTTGGTAATTATAAATATTTTATTACCAAATAAAAACTATGTAAAAAAAATAAAAGTAAAATTGATTGAGAGCTGGACCATTCACCCATCTCAGGTATTTTGTCCAGAAATTGAGGAATCTGAAGGCCTTTGTTACTGGTGCAGCATCTTCTTTACATGTCAACAACATAGGGCTGTGATAAGACCCTATTTTTGATAAGTGAGTGACTTATATGGCAACAAACAATCATAATAATGATATTCATCTTAATATATAATCGTAATATGCTAATAAGTAGTAAGCTTCTTATATAATAATATTATGAAATATTTTGACAATTGTAAAATAAAAGTTAAGTAAGAAATTTATATTTATTGATTTTGCCAAATTTCATGTGAAAAATAACTTTAATTATACAATTAACAATTTAAAAATACATGTATTTTTTTAAACCGTTAGAGTTATTATCTCGAATGCAAATAGTAGATGTGTAATTAAGTCACCCTGGTGACATAATAAAAATCTCTTCTCAACGTTTTCAATTTTTTAAATCCAAATATTTAATTTTTGAAATAGAAATGGAAAACCAAAATTCATTTTCTTATTTAAACAAACTATTTTGTTATCTTATAAATATTTTTTAAAGATTATATCAAACTAGTCTTACCTTTAATAAAATGAGAAATGACTATAGACACATAGGAAAACTAAACATCAACTGAAAACTGATGAAAAAATAAATTTTAATTCTGATTTTTAGCATGTATTCCATATTTGTCTCCTGCTAAAATATATAATACATGTTCCATAAGAAGGCAACTTTTGGATGCATGCTTCTAAGCTTGGACAGAGAGAGAGAGAGCTTACTCAAAAAAAGAGTAAATTAATCTAAATGTACTTTCTGGATTCTACTTCTGCGATAGTGATTTATATTAATTAGGTTAAATTTTTAGTTGAGTATATTGATAAAGATGAATAGGAACCTTTACATAGTTTCTTTCTTTATTTAGTTAAATGTGATCAACAATCATTAATTTTAAAAACTTACACTTTTTTGTTTAATTTTTAATTAATATTTAATTAAAACATAATTTAAAATTTTTTGTAATTATAGAGATTGAGTACACGCGCAACACGGGTACCAAGAGATTAGTATATATAAATATATCCAAATCAACACTGTTGCGCTCCAACGAATACGTAAGCTACATACTATCCGTCTATGAGAATGAATAAAATCAAAGGTCCGTGTTTCAGCCCTGATAATGAAAACTAATGATGAGCATAGGCGTATCTAGGGAGGTTCTTGGAGTCACGTGAACTCATGCTCTCCTACTTAGATCATTATATACAGTTGAAATCAGGTATGTCCGATTTCATAGACACGAGGAACTGCCTCGAGAGTAAGTTCGTAATGGACCAAGCTCGAGCTCGAAGACAGAGCATGGAGCATAAAGACCGAAGTGCTCGCTGAAGATTTAGACCGAGTATAATCGGCCTCGAGTGAGGCATAGTAACGGAATGACGAGATATTAGCAATCAGTTGAAGATCACAGCGAAAATCACGGGGTAGATCGGATCAGGCGGTTATTGACACCAATCGTGGGATCTATTTCTGTTATTAGAATTGTACCTAATTTAGGATTCATCTACTATATAAAGAGGACCCCATTCATTTGTAACATCATCGCTATTCACTGATAAAGAATACATACACTGCTCTCTGATTCACTTATTATCCATTATTGTTCATCATTGTTTGTTATTGTTCATCACTTTTCGTTATTGTTCTTGTTATCTAACCTCGAGACCAGGTTGAAAACACTGCTCGAGCACTGGTTTGATTCACTTTACTGTAAAATTTAAATATTTAGTTCATTGTTAATCAATTGGTGTTGAATTAGATTATGTATCCTTAAAACCGCAATACAAGTTTAATTGTTATTCGAATTTTAGGGTAAACAGTTTGACGCCCACCGTGAGGATAAGGATAATAGTGATTATTCAATACTGATTCTGGTAAAACACACTATTTTACGCTTGTCTTTGTCAAGAATTTTTTCTTTCAGGTTAAAATATGTCAAACTCACAAAACGCGTCCACACACGGTGACAATGGCCTCAGACTCCACGGGGAAAACGAAAATGTGGTTGCTTCAGGAATCGAAGTACCACAGGCTAATCTTAGAGGAGTTTCGCCTGTCAACTCGGTCGACGTCAGTTCGCACGTTGTTCTCAATGCAAACTTGGGCGCAGATCTCGAGTGGAGTGTACGCAGAGAAGGCTAGTCTGATGACCAAGGTAGACAGGGCATAAGTGACGAAGGAGTTAGTCTCCAAGTGATATGCGAGATGCTTCAGGCTCAACAAACCATCATTGCTCAATTGCAAAATCAAAAAAGAGTTCCAAATAGGGTCGAGCCGGAGATTACTCTCTATACCGAGCCAGTACTGGAAAGATCGAGTGATAATACATCGTGGACCGATCCTGCTATAATGAAAATGTTCGAGGAACTCACCAAGAGAATCGAATCAAGAGAGAAGAAAATCAAAGTCGATGATAAAAAGGTAGAGACTAACAACTCTCGAGTTAATGAGATACTGGGGCACTACTAATCTTGAAAGGAATGGATTTGAAGAAGTTTGTGCAAAATCCTTTCCCTCCGAGTGCGGCACCGAAGCCCATTCTGAAGAAGTTTTGTATGCCTGACATACCCAAATATAATGGGACCACCGACCCCAATAAGCATGTTACCTCTTGCACATGCGCCATTAAGGGTAACTATTTGGAGGATGACGGGATCGAGTCTGTGTTGTTGAAAAAGTTCGGAGAAACCTTGTCGAAGGGAGCAGTGATTTGGTATCACAACCTACCACCCATTTCCATTGATTCATTTGCCATGTTAGCAGAATCTTTCGTAAAAGCGCACGTCGGGGCCATAAAGGTCGCAACAAGGAAATCGGACCTCTTCAAGGTAAGACAAAGGGATAATGAGATGCTAAGGGAGTTCGTGTCCCGATTCCAAATGGAGCGCATAGAGTTTCCACCAGTCACAGATGATTGGGTTGTTCTCTATTCAAGTTTTCACCCAAGGGTTGAATGAATGGAGTTCGATAGCATCACGTCAGTTGAAACAAAATTTGATCGAGTATCCAGCTATAACTTGGGCAGATGTACATAATCGATATCAGTCGAAGATCAGGGTCGAGGAAAACGACCAATTAGGAGCTCCTTCCGGTTCAGTGCACCCAAATAGGTCGACAAGCAAAAATCATAGGGACATCGACGGAGAGCCAAGGTCGAACAAAGACCGATACCTACCATATACTGCAGATTGAAGAAACAACGGTTCAGGACGAAATTCCACCTGGAATGATCGAAGAAGTGATCGAGGACAAAGTTCTAGGGGACTTATGAGCAAAACTGGTTTTGACAAGTATGCAGATCCAACAGAGGCACCTCGGCTATCGGAATATAATTATAGCATCGATGCATCAGGCATAGTATCGGCTATCGGAAGGATCAAAGACACCAGGTGGCCCAAACCCATACAAATCGATCCTTCCCAAAGAAACCCAAACTCAATGTGCAAGTATCATGGCACACATGGTCATAGGACCGAGGATTGCATGCAATTGAGAGAGGAGGTAGCCCGTCTATTCAACGAGGGCCACCTTCGAGAATTCCTGAGCGATCAATCTAAGAATCACTTCTGGGAAAGGGACGCCAATAGGAAGAATGAACAAGAAGAACCTTAACATGTCATCCATATGATCGTCGGTGGGGTCGACGTTCCACAAGGACCCATATTCAAGCATACTAAGGTGTTGATTACTAGAGAAAAACGAATCCGAGATTATGTGCCCGAAGGCACCTTGTCATTCAATGACGAAGAAGCAGAAGGCATTTCTCAGCCCCACAACGACGCTCTGATAATTTTTATTTTATTAAATAAACTTCAAGTTAAGCGTGCTTTAGAAGATCCAGGTAGCTCAGCAAACATCATCCGATCAAGGGTCGTGGAACAGCTCGGCCTACAGGACTAAATCGCACCTGCATCTCGAGTCTTAAACGACTTCAATATGGCTAGCGAAACAACAAAAGGGGAAATTATCCTACCGGTGAACGTGGCTGGAACCATTCAAGATACCAAATTCCACATCATCGAGGGTGAGATGAGATATAACACACTACTCGAAAGACCTTGGATCGACAACATGATGGCAGTACCTTCGACCTTCCACCAAATGATGAAGTTCCCAGCGACGAATAGTGTAAAAACAGTATATGGGAACATCCGCAAAGGAAATGTTTGTGATCGAGGAGGTAATACTGATCCCAACACTATCGACCTCGGAAAGGTAGAGCATCAAAGGTAAACAGGAAGCCAAATAGCAATCACCGCCCCCAGCCTCGACCGAATCGGAGAAACAAGTAACAGAAGAAGAAGAAGAAGAAGAAGAAGAAGAGGAGAAGGATTTCCTAACCCCTTGAACGTTTGTTGTTCCCAAAGATTCAGATGCTACCAAATCAACGGTCGAAGAGCTGGAGCAGGTTATATTGATCGAGTACCTGCCCGAGCGAAAGGTATACCTGGAAACAGGGTTAACGCCCGAACTCAGGAAAAAACTTATTCAATTTCTTATTGATAACATAAACTGTTTTGCATGGTCCCATTTAGACATGACAGGGATCCCACCGGAGATAATAACGCATCGATTAAGCCTAGACCCTAAGTTCAGACCGGTGAAGCAAAAGAGAAGACCCCAGTTCGAGGTAAAGCACGCCTTCATAAAGGACGAGGTAACTAAACTTCTCATAATAGGGTCCATTCAGGAGGTAAAATACCCTAAATGGTTAGACAGTGTAGTTGTAGTCCCTAAAAAGGGAATAAACTTAAAATGTGTGTAGACTATAAGGACTTAAACAAAGCGTGTCCCGAGATTCTTTTCCACTGCCTAACATCGATCGCATGATCGATGCCACGACCGGCCACGAGATCCTTACTTTTCTCGATGCCTATTCTGGGTATAATCAAATCCAAATGAACCTGGAAGACCAAGAAAAGACTTCGTTTATCACCAAGTATGGAACATATTGTTATAATGTAATTCCCTTCGGGCTAAAAAACGCAGGAGCTACTTACCAATGCCTAATAAATAAAATGTCCGAAGAACAAATAGGTAAGACAATGGAAGTTTATATTGATGACATGCTGGTTAAGTCCCTGCGCGCTGATGACCATTTGGCTCATTTGCAGGAAACATTCGAGATCTTAAGGAAATATAACATGAAGCTCAACTCCGAGAAATATTCTTTCAGGGTCGGTTCGGGAAAATTCCTTGGCTTCATGGTATCAAATCAGGGGATCGAAATCAACCCGATAAAATCAAGGCCATCAAAGACATCACTGTCGTAGACAGTGTAAAATTCGTACAGAGGCTGATTGGACAGATAGCCACTTTGGGCCGATTCATCTCGTGGTCATCAGATCAAAGTCACAGGTTTTTCTCTCTACTCAAAAAGAAGAACGATTACGCATGGACTCCGGAGTGTCAACAGACATTGGAATAATTGAAGCGATACATGTCGAGCCCACCACTACTTCACAATTAGAAGGTAGATGAGAAACTTTAATTGTACTTGGTAGTATCCGAAATCGCGGTAAATAGTGTCTTAGTTCGAGAAGAGCAAGGTATGCAGTTTCCTGTTTATTATGTAAGTCGAAACTTAGGAGAAGCAGAAACTAGGTATCCACACTTAGAGAAATTGACACTTGCACTGATAAGCGCTTTTAGAAAATTAAAGCCATATTTTCATGTCACCCCATATGTGTATTAACCACTTACCCACTCCGTAATGTTTTACATAAGCCCGAACTATCGGGCCGATTGGCCAAATGGGTCGTCGAACTCAGTGGGTACGATATCGAATATCAACCCCGAGCGGCCATCAAATCTCAAATTTTGGCGGACTTTGTGGCTGATTTCACGCCAACCCTCATACCTGAAGTTGGAAGAGAAATCTTATTAAAATTAGGTACATCATCGGGGGTATGGACCCTTTTCACAGACGGTTTTTCGAATGTGAAGGGGTCCCGGCTAGGCATCATTTTGAAGCTGCCCACAGGAAGCATTATTAGGCAATCCATCAAAACATATAAATTTACTAAAAACGAGGCCGAGTATGAGGCCATGGTTGCAGGCCTCGAGCTAGCTAAAAACTTAGGAGCAGAAGTCGTCGAAGCTAAGTGCGACTCTTTACTGGTAGTGAACAAGGTAAACAAAACCTTCGAAGTTCGAGATGATAGGATGCAAAGGTATTTGGACAACTTCCATGTAACTTTGCACCGTTTCAAGGAATGGACTTTGCAGCATGTACCCCGAGAACAAAACAGTGAGGCCGATGCACTTGCAAATTTAGGGTCATCGGTCGAGGAAGACGAGATCAGCTCGGGGATTATCGTTCAACTCTCGAGATCTGTGATCGAGGAAGGACATGCCGAGATAAATTCTACAACCTTAACATGGGAATGGAGGAATAAATACATCGAATACTTGAAGAATGGAAAGCTCCCATCAGACCCTAAAGAATCGAGGGCCCTACGAACTAAAGTTGTTCGTCTCGCACTGACCGAAGACGGAACCTTACATAGAAGGACATTTGATGGACCATTGGCAGTGTGTTTGGGACCAGGAGACACCGATTATGTTCTATGAGAAGTCCATGAAGGCACTTGTGGGAACCATTTCGGCGCCGAGTCACTAATTCACAAAGTCATTAGAGCGGGATACTACTAGGATAGCATGGAAAAAGACTCTAAGGAGTTTGTTCGAAAATGCGATAAATGTCAAAGGTTTGCACCGATGATCCACCAGCCCGGAGAACAACTTCACTCTGTCCTATCCCCATGGTCATTCATGAAATGGGGGATGGACATTGTCAGCCCTCTGCCATCAGCCCCAGGTAAAGCTAAGTTCATTTTGTTTATGACTGACTATTTCTCTAAATGGGTTGAAGCACAGGTTTTCAAGAAAGTCAGAGAGAAAGAGGTTATAGACTTCATCTGGGATCACATCGCATGTCGATTTGGGATACCCGCAGAAATAGTATGCGACAACGGTAAACAATTTATCGGCAGCAAAGTAACGAAATTTCTCGATGATCATAAAATAAAGAGGATATTGTCAACACCGTATCACCATAGTGGGAACGGACAGGCCGAATCGACGAACAAGACTATCATCCAAAACCTGAAGAAAAGGTTGAACGAAGCTAAAAGGAAATGGAGAGAAATTCTACCCGAAATTCTTTGGGCATATCAAACAACATCAAAGTCCAGCACCAGAGCGACTCCATTTTCCTTAGTATATGGCTCTGAGGTGTTGATTCCAGTCGAACTCGGAGAACCCAGTGCTAGGTTTTGACATACAACGGAAGAGTCGAACCATGAGGCTATGAATACTAGCCACTAATTGTTAGATGAAAAATGAGAAGTTGCACTCGTTCGAATGGCCGCACAAAAGCAACGAATCAAAAGGAATTACAATAGAAGAACCAACCTTCAGAGTCGGGGACTTAGTCATAAGGAAAGTTACCATCAACACTCAAGGCCTCAATAAAGGGAAGCTCGGCCTGAATTGGGAAGGACCCTACGAAGTCCTCGATATAGTCGGAAAAGAGTCTTATAAACTCGGAACGATGGACGGCGAACCACTGCCAAACAACTGGAACATATCACTTCTCAAACGATATTATTGTTAAGGTATGACTTTCTCCTTCTTTCATTTATATGTATATTCGAAGCTAACTCATTGCAGGAGTTCGATCAAAGACATCAAGACCTCAGTTTTTAAAGCATGCGTTGCACTCTTTTTCCCTTAGATCAGTTTTTATCCCAAATGGGTTTTCCGGCAAGGTTTTTAACGAAGCAACAATTATGTGCTACCTGAGGACAATTCAACAGTATCCAAGGCTTCTTTGCAATCAAACTCGAATACTGGGGGGCATCACCCTCGGATGTTATATGCTCGAGAAAAGTACCTCGTGTCAAAGGGCCTCGATAGGGAAACTTTGTAATGGGCCAAACGGTCGAATGAATCGTGTCCATATAGATTAGTCGAGTCCTGATGGAACATGTACGCGTGTATAAATTATTCAAAGAAGAATTCTTTCTTTTTCACACATCTCGTGTCTCGAAACAAATTCTCTACTATGCAAATCTCGTACTTATGACTTTGTGACAGATGGCTCAAGAGCCAAGTGCAAATATACCTCGAATACTCGGGGTTGCCATCGATGATAGGCATATTCGAGTTGTCTAAACTCAAAGTCTCAAGACCTCAAAGAGGCACCCTTCGATATATAGGCCAAGGCCACCATTCTCTGGGACTAACATTTCGAAAAATGTTATCGGGAAATAAGCCCGAGAGGCATACTCGAAGGCTACAGCCAAAATAACGCGGCTCGGAGACGTCCAAATTCCGCAATAAATAATAGGCCATCAAATTCTTTAAAAACGGTTAAAAAAGGCTACCCTCGAAAAATAATCAAAAGAGGCTTCGATAAAATCAACCCTCGAAAAACCAAAAAGGCTTCGATAATTTCAGCTCTCGAAAAACCTTAAGAGGTATCAAACTATCTTAACACAAACGTGCTAAGGCACAAAAAGCAAAGGGGTGTCAATTGGCATCGAACCCTCAAAAAAACCCAATGGGTAAAACAATACATGCTAAGGCATAAAGAAATTTTTATTAAGTATTTAAGACGAAAGGGGAAAATAATAGCCATCTTTTAGAGGCCATATCGGCCTAATCTAAAGAGCCTAAGGGACAATACATTTAGAATTCGAGACCTTGTTCTCACTCAATTCGGACCTAAGGGTTCCACTATTCCGAGGTCGAACAAAGTCGACTTGAATAAAGCTCGAAGATTCATGATAAAACCTTAAGGGGTATGTTACTGTAAAGTTCGAAACTTGCCCATTACTTGATAAAAAACCTAAGGGTTTGTTTTATTCTAAGTTCAAAATTTACTCGAGCTTAATTATAAAGAAAATGCAGTTATGGCTTCGATCAAGCCATCCAAGATAAAATCTCAAACATATTCCTGAGCTCGGGGATTTACCCTCGCTTAACTAAAAACCTAAGGGTTTGTTCTACTATGAGTTCGAGATAATGCTCACTCGATTAGTGAAGATGCAACAAAAAAGATTTTCACAAGGCAAAAGCATAGAACATATTTAAACATAAAAACTATGAAGGCATTCAAGAAGAAGTTTTATTTTATATATTGAAGGATATGTACAAAAGACCCATCAAGGTCTTACAAAAGGAAAAAAGAAGCTAAGTCCTAACTACGGTAGGGGCCGACCTCGCCTTCGGGAGCATCTTCTCCTTCAGGACCCTCGTTGGATCCGCCTCGGCTGACTTCTTCATCATCATCTTCGTCATTAGAGTAGGCAAGCTGCCTGGCTTCGGCTTCGAGCACCTTGGCTCGGGCTATCTCCTCGGAGAAGTCAAAACCTTGAGCATGGATTTCCTCGAGGGTTTCCCTCCGGGATTGACACTTTTCCAAGTTATTGTTCCATTGCTCCCGATCGGAAGCCTCCATAAGCTGCGTTTGAGCAGCCTCAACATCGGTCTGGTACATGGAAATGGACTTGTCCTCCATGACCTTGGTTTTCTCGATCTCTTCCTTGGCCTCAGCAAGCCCGGGTTCGAGCTCCTCAATCCTCTTGGCCTGGGCCGAGCTTTTCTCTTTGATGTCCCGAAGTTGAACCTGGGCCGTTGACAGTTTGGCCGAGGTAGTCTTTTTTTTAAGCCAGACGGTTCATATTCTCCTTCCACCGATCGTAATCGGCCTTGACCTGGTCGACTTCTCCCCGAAATAGCTCGATCCTTTCGACCTTTTGCTGCAGTTGAGATAGTGAAGTATTAGCCTCCACAGTTGGGGCGAGTCCGTACTTTTTCAAAATGATGGTTACCTGCTTATCTAGCTCAGCCTCTTCTGCACGAGCCTTGGCCAAATTCGCTTGAAGGTCCTTTATAATTTTGTCTTTTTGGCCATAAAGAAGCTTCAAGGCGTTCCTCTCCTCCGAGACTTTCTGAACCTCGGATTCACACTATCTAAGTTCAGCTCGAAACTTGGAAGATGCCTACACAAAAGGTGAAAAACTGGTGGTTATGGTGCTAACAAGGGTGGCTCAACATGCGGCGATAGAGAGGAGACGAAGAGAGTTGGAAGATTTAGAAGTTTAATTAGGGCAAAGTAAAGTTTTGATTCACCAAAAGAGCATGTATTTATAGACTCACGACGATGGTTCGGTGGCGCTAGTGACCGTCCGCTAACTGACAGACATTAGTGATTAGGGGAACTGAACCGACGGAACGTTTTAGTCACATCTGTCGCTTACGTCACGAGGACGACCTCATGATCGAGGTTCCAGAAAATAGAGATTCAAACCATTTCTTATCATTTTACTCTAAGAAATGCGGGGACTATCTGTATACAGTTAAAATCGGGTATGTCTGATTTCATAGACACGAGGAACTGCCTCGAGAGTAAGATCGTAATGGACCAAGCTCGAGCTCGAAGACAGAGTATGAACCACGAAGATTGAAGTGCTTGCTGAAGATCGAGACCGAGCATGACCGACCTCGAGTGAGGCATAGTAACGGAATGACGAGATATTAGCAACCGATCGAATATCACGACGAAAATCACGGGGCAGATTGGATCAGGCGGTTATTGACACCAATCGTGGGATTTATTTTCGTTAGTAGAATTGTACCTTATTTAGGATTCCTCTACTATATAAAAAGGACTCCATTCATTTGTAACATCATCACTATTCACTGATAAAGAATACATACTCTGCTCTCTATTTCACTTATTATCCATTATTGTTCAATATTGTTCGTTATTGTTCTTGTTATCCAACCTCGAGACCAGGTCGAAAATACCGCTCGAGCACTGGTTTGATTCACTTTACTGTTCAATTTCTTCATTTAGTTCATTGTTAATCAATTGGCGTTGAATTAGATCACGTATCCTTAAAGCCGCAATACAAGTTTAATTGTTACTCGAGTTTTAGGGTAAACAATTATTAATGTTATAATTTTTCAAAAATAGTTATATATATATATATATATATATATATATGAGTGCACCAAAGCTTAATTATTAATTATATGATGAGCTGGTTATTGCGTGGACCTCTTTAAGTGAGTTCAGGAGTTAAATCTAGTGTTTATTTTGTTATTTTTTTCCTTTTTTTTTTTTTTTTTTTGAATTTGGCGCATGCAGTAGCGATGGCCAAGTCTGGTGTTGCTTCTTGTATATTAATTAAGATTTTTTTCTTTTTCTTTCTTTGTTTGGTGCATATTCTTTAAAAAATTTAAAGTCTGACACATTGAGGAGTGTATATTTCCAGATCCGCCCCTCGACGAGACACTTATCTCAGCGCCACGAATCCGAATAAGTTGAAGCATTACCTTACAAATGACAAGGATGGTTAGGCTGAATTTTTGTTTTTCACTTTTTTCCTTTAGATATCCCGTATTCAATACTCATAAATCCAACTAATTTAAATTTATGCCGAATGGATTCATAAGGTCATCTCTAACGCTTACCTTTATTTTCTCTTTCAAAATACAGTAAACTACAAAATGCAATAAAGTTACTCCAATCATTATTCTATTTTTTACTCTAAAAAAATTATTCCATTTTATATTTCTCTCTCTTTTTAATATTATATTATTATCCTTATTTAAATTTTATTTTCTTATTTCTATTAAAGAAAATCTCTCTTCTTTATCTTTTTACATATTCATCACATATAATTTAATATAAAATTATTTTATACCATAAATTTTTAAATAATATAATTTGTAAGAAAATATTATAGATTATATATATTAAAGGATAATTCAAATAAAAGTGAAATAATTGAGATACAAGATAATTCAATACATATTACATTACGGTAAAATTCGTATTAAAATTTGCACCATTCATTTTTTGATATGACTATATATTTTTTGTACAATTATAACTTATAATATTAACTTACAATTTTACATAATAATAATAAATGTACGAAAATTAATTTATCAAAATTATATGCCAAATTTAAGATGTAAAAATAATATTATAAAAATATTACATAAACATAATTAGGTATATATAAAGAAATAAATTTAAAAAGTTAAATAATAAAATAATCATGAATAGTGTCACCTCATATTTAAAGTAACACTATTCATCCCCCGTTTTGGAGGCAAAAATGAAGGTGCATTGGAGCTTCATTACAGTAAAAAATGCTTCCAATACGAAGAAATGAGGAAGAGTTGGAAATGCTTCAACAGAGTAAAATGTTTCATACCAAAAGGTTATTTGTTCTCAAAACTTTGAATTAGTGTGAACTTGTGAAGTATCAATACGTTCACTGCTTCTACAACCATTAGGTAAACTTAATATAATTATATAATTACAGTCAAATCTCTCTATATTATTCTTATTTGTTCTAAATATTTTTGGATATTATAGCAAAGTGTTGTTATAAATAACATATATTATAACATAACATATAAATTGATTCCGAAAAAACTTAGCTTTTAGAGAAAAGTGTTGTTATATAGGGATGCTGGAATAGAGAGGCCTCACGGTATATAAAAACATTATAAATATATATATATATATGCTGTTAGAAGATAGACTCGTGCATGGTTGCACTCAAGTTTCTATTCTTAGATTAATATAAGCTCTCAAGTTCGAGTTTTTTATTGATCGTACTCTTAGTGTATTTTATTAAGAAAAACCAAGAAATTATTATAGAGAGAAAAGGACAAATAATCCTTAAAATGTTTTAACCTTTTCATTTTCTTTTCCTTTTGATGAAAGAAGAATACTTGCCTATTAGAAAATAAATAAAAGTAGCAATCATTCAACATAAGCACTTATAGCTCAAGTGCATTTGAACTATTTTCTATTCGACCGTCTTAATTTAGACAATTAATTAGTGGAAACAGAGCTGCAAGAATACAATTATATATATTGTGGCGAGATGAATATGACTATTTTATTTTTAATTATAGGTTTCAGATTCGACCGGAGAATAAAAGGAATTATGATAAAATATGCTTCCCCAATGATGGATCTTATACTATATGAATTCAGATTAATCGAAATATCAAAACTAGTAGCGGACACAGCGTGAGAGACACAAAAAAATAGATTGTAACAAAATCTGAAGGATGATATAATTGTATATTGTTAAAATCGGGCTCGCCTCTTGCGTGACTGATCGAGTGACTCGAATCACATTGAACCGAGGTGTGAAGTCGAGACCTCGGGACCGAACAAAATCGAGATCGAGGAAAATTTACCGAGCTGGATAACAGAAGGACGAAATGTTCGTGATCGAGCGTAGGTCACGGCGAAAATCTCGGCACGTATCAAGGATAGGTCGATTAATTAGCCAATCATGAGATTTCTTACTTCATTTAGAACTGTATCAAGAGTAAGACACCCTTGCTATATAAAGGGGGTCTGATCATTTATAAAACATATCACACTTACGCAATACGAAGCAATACAATCTTTTTCTAAACTTTCATGATCTTCTTACTCTATTCTTATATCAGTTGAAACTTCTCTTGGTTTAAGGGTGATCGAACTCGAGGGCCAAGGCTATTCGATTCGTTTGGTTTGCATTTATTTCTTTTATCATCAATTCTAATATTAATATATTTTCTCAATTTATGTCAAGTTATATCACGTATTTTTAAAATTACATATAAATTTAATTATTATCCGTTTTTATGATAAACAATAATGTTCGAAAACTTTAGAAGATACCAAGGTAGGCCATATGGAACCAATGTACGTAAGCTAGCAAAGTGGAGCGCTTAAAGCCTTGAATTGGAACTGGACATAAAATTAGTGTTGTCATTTCAAGTGACATATAAAGTATGATCATATCCACATAATTGTGTTATTTCTTTGTCTATATCAATACCTTATCAATGTTTTTCAGTGGTGATAAGCACTAGTTAAATTATGACCCAAAAAAAAAAGCATTATTTAAAGGTTAATTGGATTTTGATGAACTGACTAAGTGTAGCCATCACCAATGATTATGACGGAATGAATAGAACTCTTTTACCGTTAATTAGAGGTCTTGTGTTTGAGCTTTAAAACTAAAAAAATTATAAAAAAATAATGCTTTTAATGGCTTTATGTTGAGCAAATCCTAATTAATCGCATCGCAATATAAATATCAAACACCATAAGGAAAACTAAAAAGAAAAAAAAGAAAGAATAAGAGATGACCGATCAATAACCTATCGAACTTATAGTTGTCAATAGATATACGTATCCATTAGTCTCAACATTAATCACATTTGCCTTTTACATAATTTAAGATAAGATTGACAATCTTTATGATTTTCAACATCATATATACTTGTAAAAGTATTAATCACTAAAAAATAATTAATTTATTCGTGTATTATATAAATAAACATCATACATAAAAGCCTAAATTAAATGGTAGTCTTAGAATGAATAAGTAATTTCCATTTTTTGAAGAGTGACATGTACCAAGCATAAATTTTTGTTTCTAATTTAGTGAAGGGCAAAATATTCACCAAAAATCATAGTATTCACGAAATTTTTATGTCTGACAATAAAAAATAACTCTAAGTATGATTTATAAGCAATATCGGATTTAACTTTTTAATTACCTGTTCGACATAATCCAGTACTTGGTGTGAATATGAATATCACAAAACAATTTGCGTGCCGTCAACTTCAACTTTTGCTTTCGCTATTTCTTTTTCGTCTTATTCACTCGATAGCTGCATCCAACGTGAAGATCAAGCTGATGTTATTTTGTTTTGTTTTTTTTGAGTTCAGAGAACTTAATAGTTTTGATTAAAGTTTGTATTTGTATTAAAATATTTATTAAAAATATATAAATTTTTAATTGCATACTTTGTATCTAAGACGAATTATTATTTTAAAACCAAGTTCAAAACCTATAAATTTTAAATCCCGGCTCTGCCTATACTAATATAAATATTAGAGAGTTTTGTTTAAATAATTTAATCACTAAAGAAATAGCATCAGAGAAAATACATCTCACTTGGCATTTTTCGAAAAGTCATCCAGTTTTGGTACGAGCCAATTGATTTTTTGGCTCTTTACAAATTTATTTTTAATTTTATGACCCTACCTTTTTTTTACACGTGAAAGATTTATTTTTACACGTAACAGACGTGTCTTTTACATATAAGATATCTAAAAAGATTATTTTCTTAAATTTAAAATTATAAAGGGACATAATGTACAAATACCACCTTTTTGATACGTACGGGGAATATAATATACTTATCAACAAATTGATTTGTCGGTGACTTAAATAGTATTTCTTTTTCCTTGACCTATAATAATCATACTATATTTGTACTCTCCTGAAGAGTATATTGTAGCCATCCAAAATATTTAGGCTAAATGTGTAGCGACAAGTATGCATTAATTTCTCCTAACAAATCCGGCATAACCTCACATAATAAAATCTCAAAAGGGATATACGTAAATCTTACCCTTATGTAGAGGTGGATCTAGTTCAATAGCTATGAGTTTCCGTGAATTCAATAGTTTTTGTCTAAAATTTATATTTGTATTGAAAGATCCATTAAATTTATAAGAATATTTAGCTTGGAACTCAGTCTATTCATCCATTTAGTATTGTATATTAACTCGAAGTTTTTATAGGAACCCATAAACAAATTATGGATTCGCCTTTGTTGTCGTGTTGTAACGGTTGTATGCTAAGACAACGACAAGGTGGAACACCTAGGTGGATTTTTAGCATTGTCCTGCTTGGTTCCTTCTTTTGTTAAAAGTAGGGGGGCTTATCGGTAGTGGCGGAATCAGGATTTTCGCTAAGGGAGTTCAAAAAAGAAAAAAGTTAAAAAAGAATGTAGTTAGTGGGATTGAACCAATGAACTCACAAAAGTTTTAAACTCCTTAACCACTAAGTTATGCTTTTGGTTATATCAAAGGGATACAAAACATAATATATAGAGGTAAAAACTAGATTTTGTTTTATATACACAGTGTAATTTTTCGGCGAAGGGGGTTCGGGTGAACCCCCTTCCGCCCCCCTAAATCTGCCCCTGCTTATCGGGCGGATCGGGCGAAAAATTACACTAAACGGTTCCTCCTAACGGTTATCGGATTATAAATGTAGTAATCAACTAGCCATCCAATAAGACAACAAGCGGATTGGTATCAGATTAACAATTATCGGGCGGTTACCGGCTAAACCAAATAATCTTTTTTTAACAGTCATTCAATCAATACCAAGACTACACATACTGTCATTACACATATTGACTAAAAATTGGTAAACCGAAAGCACATTTCAGTAATGAGTCAAACTTTCAAAGGACATTCGTTCATAATCAATCAAAAGGCAAAAGCTTCAGCCTTCGCCCTCAAAGCTCTAACGCTTAACTTAGCTAGAAGTTGTAATTCAATTATGTAATATGCATATAGATTAAGGTACAACATGTTGGAAAAATCAATATTCATATAAAACTGGCAGCCACCAGTAATTTAATCAAGAAGTTGGAAAAATAATATTAATATACAAATAACAATAGGAACGAAAGAAATATAAACAATGGTACTTTATATACATAGAGGTAAAAGTGTAAGTATAAAAATTCTTAACGGATTAACGGTTTACCCGATAACAAAATTGAGTAATCCGGCTCCAAATCATTAAGTCGTTAATTATAAAATTTCAATCTGTTCTTTATCCATTATCCCGATAATCTAATACCAATAAACTAATAAACCATCGATTCTGCTAACAATTTCGGTCGGTTTTGAACAGCCCTAGTTAAAAGGTGAGCTATTATTTTCTTTGTCTCAAAAATTATGCCGAACTACTGGAATCTCCAACTTGAGGAGTAGGGTTTTGGCAAATAAATTATATATTTATCCAAATGACACTATGGGTTCATCTCGTCTATGACTCGTACAAGAGTTCGCTATTATATTGCTAAAACAATTAACATTGAAAATTTACTGATTTACTGATTAAGTACTAGTTTAAACTTGTTTCTAGTATTCAAAAATTTTGATTATTTTCAGGTAATCACAAATAGTAGAGTGACGCTTTCTCAAATGGCAGAACAACTCCACCTAGCAGCAGAGTCAGGATTTTTTTTACTAAGAGGATTCAAATATAAAGAAGTAATAAATGAAGAAGTTAAAGAGATCCAACATCTACTATATACATAAAAATAACTTTAACTTTTATCTTGGCTCTACAATATAATTTTCTGACAAAAAAGTTCCTATGGAAAAGGTAGGTGGGAATACCGTTAAGCAGAGGCGGTCTATGTGTAACATTAAGGGTCACTGGATTATGTCAATTTCGGTAGAAATTTTATATATGTATATATGTGTATACCTTAAAAATTATTATATAAATCACATAGCGCCCTGAACACTAAAAGTCTTTAGAGGGTACTGGTTAAGCAGAATAGCGATGGCCCCGTCATGTTAAAATTTTGGGTCTACCTCTGCCATTGAGATATCCTTCTATGTTGGGGGAGGGGTTGTGATGACCCAAGGGGTAATCTTGTGTATTAGGACTCTATTTTGCGCTCATTAGCCTTAAAAATCTTATTTTACCCTCCTCGATTTGCATGCACAATCCGGGCGTAATTCCAGAAAGACTTTATGTGAAAAATTGAAGAAATAAAAATTCTTCACATTTAAAAATGATTTTAGTTAACTTCGGTCAACGTTTTGAGTAAACGGACACGGACCCATATTTTAACGCTCCCGATGGGGCCGTAGAAAAATATGGGACCTGGGCGTACGCCCGGAATCGAATTCTGAGGTCCCTAGCTCGAGATATGAATTTTTGACAAAAATTAAATTGCTGAAAATGAATGAATTTAAAGAATTTGCTTAATGTTTGATCTTAATGGTATTGGATCCGTATTTTGGTTTCGGAGCCTGATACAGGTCCATTATGGTATTTAAACATTGTTTGTGAAAATTGGTAAGAACCGGAGCTGATTTGATGTGATTCGGACCTTCGATTGAGAAAATAGCAATTTAAGGCGTTCTTGAGAAATTCATAGGTTTTGGTGCTAAATTCATAGTTCTAGGTATTATTTTGGTGATTTGATCGCATGAACAAGTTCGTATGATGTTTTTAGACTTGTGTGCATGTTTGGTTTGGAGTCCCGAAGGCTCGAGTGAGTTTCGGATAGGCTACCGAGTGGAAAAGACTTAGAAAGAATTGTTGTTGTGTTCAGGTTTGCAGATCTCGCTCGCTGTGATGACCCAAAGGGATCATCTTGTGATTTAAGACTATATTCCGGGCTCGTTAGCCTTTAAAATATTATTTTTATTCACCTCGATTAGCGTGCATAGTCCGGGCATGAATCCGGAAAGTCTTTATGTTAAAATATATGGAATAATAATTTTTGAGAGTTTAATTTGATTTTAGTTGACCTTGGTCAACGTTTTGAGTAAACAAATTCGGACCCGTGTTTCGACGGTCCTGGGATGTCCGTAATAAAATATGGGACTTGGGCGTATGCCCGGAATCGAATTCCGAGGTCCCTAGCTCCGGAAATGAATTTTTGATGAAAATTGTTAGACTGAAATTTAAAGGAATTAAATAAATTGATTAATGTTTGAACTCATTGGTATCGGGCCTGTATTTTGGTTCCGAAGCTGGGTATAGGTTTATTATAACATTTAAGTCATATCTGTGAAATTTGGTGGAAATCGGAGTTTATTAGACGTGATTCGGACATCCGGTTGAGAAGATAGAATTTGAAATGTTCTTGAGGAATTCATGAGCTTTGAATGCTAAATCTGTAGTTTTAGGTGTTATTTTGGTGATTTGATCGCACGAGCAAGTCCGTAGTATATTTTTGGACTTGTGTGCATGTTTGGTTTGGAGCCCCGAGAGCTCGGGAACCATCAGGGCGATGCGCGAGTCGAGTTAACTCTCAACAAGAGTTGCTGGTGCACCAGTTCTGGTACGCCCGCACCTGCGAGCCTTGAGCCGCATGTGCAAGCTCGCAGGTGCGACCAAGCCTGGGTTCCCCTACTTCCGCAGATGCGGACTCCTCATCGCAGGAGCGGGACCGCAGAAGCGGAAACCCGTTCGCAGATGCGACCCCAAGGCCCAGTCCCATTCCACAGAAGCGGACCTCCTATCCACACGTGCGGACGCGCAGATGCGGCCCAAGCACCGCATGTGCGAGGGTCGGGCAGTGAGTTCATGTTAATTAGAACTCCGACCCTTTTCTTCTTATTTTCAAGGTGGGAGACCTAGGGCGATTTTTTCAAGGTTTTTTCTTCCAAAATCATAGGTAAGTGTTCATTAATTACTTTTTTCCAATTACCCATGGTTTTTCATCAATTTACAACTAAAAATCTAAGGTTTCAAGGTGGAATTGGGGTAGAAACTAGAAATTTCAAAATTTTTCGGAATTTGACCTCATATGGGGTTGGATTCCAAAACAAATCATATATCGGGGCTCGAGGGTGAACGGGTAAACGAATTTTGGCCCGAAATTCGAGTTTGGACCAAGCGGGCCCGGGGTCGGTTTTTATTTTTTTTGGGAAAACTTAGGAAAACCATGAGTTTGCATTAAAGTTAATTCCTTTAGCAATAGTTAAAGATATTGAAATAATTATGATTAGATGCAAGTGGGTTGGAGGTGAATTCTAAAGGAAAAGTTGTACTTGAGCAGTGAGTGGCCTGCGAAATCGAGGTAAGTGTTGTGTATAACCTTAGATTGAGGGAATAGGTATTGAGTGACTACTTGCTACTCGTTTTGTTGTTGAATACGATGTATATGTGAGGTGACGAGTACCTATACGCTGTGGTCGAGTCATAACATGCCAGTGAAAGTTAATTCTTGTTATTCTTGTTATCTTAAAGCCTATATTATCTATGATTATTGTTGTTAGTGAAATGTTGGAAAATTTGTATCCGGTTCCACCGAGATGGATAACATTGTGAATATTGAGAAGAGATTGAAATGGTAAATGGTGATAGAAACTATGATGAAATACTGATTTCTTGTGAAATTCCTCTTTATATGTTGTTAATGATTCTGTGACTGGTGAGGAAGAGAATAAAGCACGAAGGGTGATGCGGTGCATAATTTATTTAAATTATGAAGAAGAGTGTAAAGCACGAAGGGTGATGTCGTACATAATTTATTTAAATTGTGAGGAAGAGTGTAAAGCACAAAGGGTGATGTCGTGCATAATTTAGTTAAATTGTGAGGAAGAGTGTAAATCACGAATGGTGATGCCGTGCATAATTTATCTATATTGTGAGGTGAGAGTAAAAGCACGAAGGGTGATGTCGTACATAATTTATTTAAATTGTGAGGAAGAGTGTAAATCACGAATGGTGATGCCGTGCATAATTTATCTATATTGTGAGGTGAGAGTAAAAGCACGAAGGGTGATGTCGTGCATTCCTATTTATTATTTGGTAAGGCTGAGAGTAAAAGTACGAAGGGTGATGTCGTGCAAGTTTCCTTTATATTTTAATTGCTTAAATTGTTGTTGATCACTGTCTATTTATGTCTTATTATTTTTCTCACTCCTTATGTTAAATTCCCCACTGTATGCTTCCTTCCCATTATTTGTTGTTTTCTTTTCTTTGATCGTTGTTGTTTCTACTAGCATTATTATACATGTCCAGGTTTTGTTTGTGGTGTCCTATCCTAACCTCGTCACTACTTCGCCGAGGTTAGGCTCAACAGTTACTAGTACATGGGGTCGGTTGTACTGACACTGCACTCTGCACTTCTTGTGCAGATTCAGGTTTAGGTCCAAGCTGAGTTCGAGTTAGAGCTGACATTTCCGCACAGAGACACGAGGTAGATATGCCGACGTCCGCTGATTCCTGGAGTCTCTTCCTTATTATTCAATTGTTGTTTTCTTTAGTTCAAAACATATATAAATTTTCTTTCAGCCAAATACTTGTAGTAAATTCTTAGTAGTTCGTGAATATTGACTCCAAACCCTGGGTAGCTAGACATTAATATTAGTTTCGCAGTATCGCTTTACTATTTCATTTTCTACTTTTGGTATCGTATATTGGATGGTAGCAATATTTCTTATATGTATTAATTGTTTTAATGTCGTAACACTCTAATGTTGTCTTGCCTAGCAAGTATAGTGTTAGACGCCATCACGGTCCCGACGGTGGGAAATCGGGTCGTGACAAGTTGGTATCAGAGAACTAGGTTGCCTAGGTCTTACAATTCATGGACAAGCTTAATAGAGTCTGAGGGATCAGTATAGATACGTCTGTACTTATCTTTCAAAGGCTATAAAATTAGGAATAATTTCACCTTTATTCAACTCTGTCGTGCGATTCTTGTTATCCCAAAACTGATTGAACTCTTCTATTCTAATCCTCTCGCAGATGGCGAGAACACGTACCTCATCTTCCGCTGACCAACATCCGAACCCTCCAGCAGCAGCAGCTCCTACAAGGGGCAGAGGTCGAGGCCGTGCCAGAGGCCGAGGTAGAGGCATGACTCAGCCTAGTGCTCAGGCAGCAACTCGGATTGCGGAGCCCTAGATAGAGCTTGATGAGGGGGCTCCAGCTCAGACCGTTTCAGCGGGACCAACTCAGGTCCCAGAGGGGTTTATTGCTACCTCGTGCTTCAGAATACCTTGTTCCGACTAGTAGGCTTTTTGGAGAGTGTAGCCCAGACTGGTGCACTCCTCGGGGCAGCACTCGTATCCCAGGCTGGAGAAGGAGTCCAGACTCCTGCTACCCACACTCCGGAGCAGACTATTCCTCAGATTCAGACCCCAACAGCCCATCTAGTTGGGGTAATTCAGCCAGTCTCCGCAACACTGCTCGCTGATGGGACAACTATGTCCTCCGATGCTTTTTGGAGATTAGAAGGGTTTATTAAGCTTGTCCTTGTTCATTTCAGTGATGCCACTTCAAAGGACCCCGAGGAATACCTTGATAGCTGTCATGAGGTTCTTCAGAACATGGGTATTTTGGAGATCAATGGGGTCGACTTTGCTGCTTTCCAGATGAACGGTTCTGCCAAGAAATGGTGGAGGGATTATCTATGGACTAGACCAGCGAGATCGCCTGCTCTTACTTGGGATCAGTTTTCACACCTCTTCTTGGAGAAGTTTCTACCTATTACTACTAGAGAGGAGCACCGCCGTCAGTTTGAGCATCTCCAGCAGGGCAGTATGACTGTTACGATATATGATACCTATTTCGTGGATTTGGCCCGCTATGCTACTCTTTCGCTACCCACCGAGAGGGAGAGGGTTAGGAGATTTATTGAGGGTCTTGCTCATCCTATCAGATTGCATATGGCTAAGGAGACAGGGAGCGAGATATCTTTCCAGGATGCAGCCAATGTGGCCCAGCGAGTTGAGGTAGTTCTTGTATTGGGAGGTCAGGGGTCCGACAAGAGACCTCGACATTCCGGTGGATTCAGCGGTGCCTCATCTGGAGGCGGGGTTACTTTTAGTAGAGGCCATTCCATTCAGCACTTCAGACATCCGATGGTGCCCCAGGTGGTCGTGGCTCTTACCTGCCTTATTATGATCAGCCAGCTCCTATCAGTGCACCTCCTCTTCAGAGTTTTCAGGGTGGTTATACAGGTCGACAAGGTTAGTTTGCCGGCCAGAAGTCTCAGCAAGCGAAGTCTTGTTATACTTGTGGTGACCCGAGGCACATTGCTAGATATTCCCCTCGTGCGTCGGGTAGTTCTTAGTATCAGGGTTCTCGTGCTATAGTTCCGGCACCAGCTGCCGCACCACCTGCCCAGCCAGCCAGAGGTAGGGGTCAGGTAGCTAAAGGTAGGGGCCAGATTGTTAGAGGTGGAGGACAGCCCGCTAGAGGTGGAGGTCCACCTGCCAGAGGTCGTCCTAGAGACATGGTTCAGGGTTTTGGGGACCAACCCCGATTGTATGCATTTTCAGCCTGACCTAAGGCAGAGTCCTCCGATGCTGTTATCACAAGTACCATTTCAGTCTCCAATAGAGATGCTTCAGTTATGTTTGATACGGGTTCTACTTACTCTTATGTGTCATCTTATTTTGCTTCGTATTTAGTTGTGCCCCTTGATTCCTTGAGCGTCCCTTTTTATGTGCCTATGCCCCTGGGCGATGCTATTATTGTAGATCGTGTGTATCGCTTGTGTGTGGTCGTTATTGCGGGTATTGAGACCAGTGTAGACCTTTTGCTTCTTCATATGGTTTATTTTGATGTCATATTGGGCATGGATTGGCTGTCACCTTATTACGTCATCTTGGACTGTCACGCTAAGACAGTGACCTTAGCTTTGCCGGGGTTACCTCAATTATAGTGGAGAGGGACTCCTGGTCATTCCTTCAGCATGGTTATTTCTTATATGAAGTCTCGGCGTATGGTCGATAATGGGTGTTTGGCCTACTTGGCTCATGTTTGTGATTCTAGTGCTGAGGTTTCTTCTATAGATTCGGTGCCTGTTGTTCGTGAGTTTTCTGAGGTGTTTCCTGCAGACCTGTCGGGGATGCCACCCGACAGGGATATTGATTTTTGAATTGATGTGGCTCCGGGCACTCAACCCATTTATATTCCTCCATACCGGATGGCCCCCACCATAGTTGAAAGAATTGAAGGAACAACTACAAAATTTGCTTGATTAGGGCTTCATTAGACCTAGTGTCTCGCCCTGGGGTGCACCGGTTTTGTTCGTGAAGAAGAAGGATGGATTGATGAGGATGTGTATAGATTACCGATAGTTCAACAAAGTCACTATCAAGAACAAGTATCTGTTGCCGAGGATTGATGATTTGTTTGATCAGCTACGGGGTGCCAAAGTGTTTCAAAGATCGATTTGAGATCAGGCTACCATCAGTTGAAGATTAGAGGATCTGATGTCCCTAAGATAGCCTTTCAGACGAGGTATGGGCACTATGAATTTCTGGTGATGTCTTTTGGCTTGACTAATGCCCCAGCAAAATGTATGGACTTGATGAATCGTGTGTTCAAGCCTTATCTGGATTCCTTCGTAATTGTGTTTATTGATGACATTCTAATATACTCCCGCATTCAGGAGTAGCATGAGAAGCACCTTCGGATAACGCTTCAGACTTTGAGGGACAGTCAGTTATATGCTAAATTTACAAAGTGCGAGTTTTGGTTGGATTCAGTCGCCTTCTTGGGTCACGTCGTATCAGCTGAGGGTATTCAGGTAGATCCTTAGAATATTGAGGCAACCAAGAACTGGCCTAGACCCACTTCATCCACAGAGATCAGGAGCTTCTTGGGTTTGGCGGGTTATTACCATCGGTTTGTGGAGGGGTTTCATCTATGGCAGCCCCGATGACTAAGTTGACTCAAAAGGGTTCCCCATTCAAATGGTCGGACGAGTGTGAGGAAAGCTTTCAGAAGCTCAAGACAACCTTGACTTCAACACCGGTGTTGGTGTTTCCATCAGGTTCAGGATCTTTCACGGTATATTGTGATGCATCCCGTGTTGGGCTTGGAGCGGTATTGATGCAAGAAGGCATGGTGATTGCATATGTGTCTCGACAGTTGAAGATTCATGAGAAGAATTACCATGTCCATGACTTAGAGTTGGCAGCCATTGTTCACGCATTGAAGACTTGGAGGCACTATCTTTATGGTGTGCCGTGTGAGATTTTCACGGATCATCACAACCTTCAGTATTTGTTCGAGCAAAATGATCTCAATTTGAGACAAAGGATATAGTGGAACTATTGAAAGACTCTGATGTCACTATATTGTACCATCGGGGGAAGGCCAATGTGGTGACGGATGCATTGAGTGGGAAGGCGGTGAGTATGGGCAGCCTTCCGTTCATTCCAGTCGGTGAGAGGCCGCTAGCTTCAGACATTCATACTTTGGTTAATCAGTTTGTGAGGTTAGACATTTCAGATCCTAACCATGTTCTAGCTTGTACAAACGCTCGGTTTTCCTTATTCGAGCGCATTAAAGATCGGGAGGATGATGACCCGCACTTGATGGTCCTTAGGGACACAGTTAGGCACGGTGGTGCCAAGCAGGTTACCGTTGGAGATGACGGTGTTTTTAGGATTCATGGTCGAGTGTGTGTGCCTAATTTAGATGGGCTTCGTGAGTTGATCCTTGTGGAGACTCACAATTCTAAGTATTCTAATCACCTGGGTGCTGCCAAGATGTACCAGGACTTACGGCAACATTATTGGTGGTGAAGGATGAAGAAGGATATTGTTACATACGTGGCTCGTTGCTTGAATTGTCAACAGGTGAAGTATGAGCATTAGAGACCCGGTGGTTTGCTTCATCAGATAGAGATTACTGAGTGGAAGTGGAAGCATATCACTATGAACTTTGTTGTTGGACTCCTATGGACTCAGAGGAAGTTCGACGCCGTTTGGTTTATTGTGGACATGGTGACTAAATAACCACAATCCATTCATGTGGCAAGTACTTATTCTTCGGAGCGGTTGGCAAAGATATATATTTGGCAGATCGTTCGCCTTCACGGCGTGCCGGTGTCTATTATTTCTGATCGAAGTATGCAGTTTACCTCGCACTTTTAAAGGGTAGTTCAACGTGAGTTGGGTACGTGAGTTGAGTTGAGCACAACATTTCATCCCCAGATGGACGGGCAGTCCGAGCGTACTATTCAGATCTTGGAGGATATGCTTTGTGTTTTTGTTATAGATTTTGGAGGATCGTGTGGTTAGTTCTTGCCGTTAGCGGAGTTTGCCTACAATAAGAGCTACCAGTCGAGCATTCAGATGGCTCCCTACGAGGCATTATGTGGTAGACGGTGCAGATCGCCAGTTGGATGGTTTGAGCCGGGAGAGGCTCGGTTATTGGGCACAAACTTAGTTCAGGAGGCCTTGGACAAGGTCAAGATTATACAGGATCGACTTCGTACAGCTCAGTCCAGGCAAGGGAGTTATGACGGTCGTAAGGTTTGTGATGTCGCATTCAGGGTTGGGGATAAAGTATTGCTTCGGGTATCACCCATGAAGGGCGTCATGAGGTTTGGAAAGAAAGGAAAGTTGAGCCCTAGGTATATCGGGCCATTTGAGATTCTTGATAGAGTGGGAGAGGTGGATTATACGCTTGCATTGCCTCCAGGTTATCATCAATTCATCCAGTATTCCATGTGTCTATGCTCCGGAAGTATCATGGTGACCCGTCCCACGTGTTAGATTTCAGCTATGTCCAGTTGGACAAGGATCTGACTTATGAGGAGGAGCAGGTAGTCATTCTAGACCGACATGTTCGTCAGTTGAGGTCGAAGAGTTATCCTTCAGTTCGAGTGAAGTGGAGAGGTCAGCCTGTTGAGGCAGCTACTTGGGAGTCTGAGTCGGACATGCGGAGTAGATATCCCCACTTTTTCGCCAGTTCAGGTACTTTTCTATATTCATTCGAGGACGAACGTTGTTTTAGGGGTGGAGATTGTGATGACCCAAGGGTTCATCTTGTGTATTAGGACTCTATTATGCGCTCGTTAGCCCTAAAAATCTTATTTTATCCTCCTCGATCTGCGTGTGCAGTTCGGACGTAATTCCGGAAAGCCTTTATATGGAAAATTAAAGAAATAAAAATTCTTGGCATTTAAAAATGATTTTAGTTGACTTCAGTCAACGTTTTGAGTAAACGGACCCGGACCCATATTTTGACGATTTCGGTGGGCTCGTAGAAAAATATGGGACCTGAGCGTACGTCCGGAATCGAATTCCGAGGTCCCTAGCTCGAGATATAAATTTTTGAAAAAATTGAATTGCTGAAAATTAATAATTTTAAAGAACTTGCTTAATGCTTGATCTTGATTGTATCATGTTCGTATTTTGGTTCCGGAGCCCGGTACAGGTCCGCTATGGTATTTAAACCTTGTCTATGAAATTTGGTAAGAATCGGAGCTGATTTGACGTGATTCGGACCTTCGGTTGAGAAAATAGCAATCTAAGGTTTTCTTGAGAAATTCATAGGTTTTGGTGCTAGGTTCATAGTTCTAGGTGTTATTTTGATGATTTGATCACACAAACAAGTTTGTATGATGTTTTTAGACTTGTGTGCATATTTGGTTTGGAGCCCCTAGGGCTCGGATGAGTTTCAGATAGGCTACAGAGTGGAAAAGACTTAGAAAGAATTGTTGGTGTGTTCAGGTCTGCAGATCTCGTATTTGCGATGTCTGGCTCACAAATGCGAGACTCGCATTTGCGACCAAGGGGTTGGGCTAGGTAGTCTCACAATTGCGAGAATAGAACCGCACTTGCAGAGATCACCTATTCGCATTTGGGACAATTTGTTCGCATTTGCGATAGCTACAGAAATGCGAAGGTTTCGCATTTGCATTAATTCTCTAGCATTTGTGAGCTTAGCAAATGCGAAGCTCAGGTCGCAAATGCGACATCCGCTGCTAATGGGTCTCTACTTAGACGGGATTTTTCTCATTTTTCAACATTCCCAAACACATTAAACCTCTTAAGCGATTTTTCAAAGGCAACTTCTTCCCCAAATTATAGGTAAGTGATTCTTAACTCATTTCTTTCAATCTTTCACTTCATTTTACAAGATTTCAACCTAGAATCTAAGGTTTTCATGGTGAAATTGGGGATTTTTTTTATAGAAATTAGGTATTTCGAAATTTGGGGATTTAGACCTCAATTGAAGTCGGATTCCAAAATTAATTATATATACGGGCTCGGGGGTGAATGGGTAATCGGGTTTTGGTTTGAATTTTGGGTTTGGACCAAGCGGGCTCGGGTGTTGAGTTTTTCAAAAATGACCTAAATTGAACCTTTAGTTATCGTGGGTGATTCCTAAGACTTATTTTGAGTAATTTGATTGGTAATTTTCTAGATATTGTTGGCTCGCAGGCTAATTTGAAAGGCAAAGTTGTGATTGAACTTTGAGTGATATTTGGAGCGAGGTAAGTGTTGTGTATAACCTTGGCTTGAGGGATTAGGTATTGTTGCTTATTTGCGATGTGTTGATTGCTGATTACAACGTATAAGTGAGGTGACGAGTACCTATGCGTTGTTGTCGAGTCCTAGCATGCTAGTGAGTCTTATTCTTGTGATCGTTGTATTCTTTACTTGTATTATTCAAGCTTAGACTGGATATTCTTTATGTTGTTATTGTTTTTCATTGTTTGGGTGAGAAAGAGTGTAAAAGAATGAAGGGTGATGCGTGCCATTTCATATTCATTATCATTATCATAAGAGGAAGAGTGTAAAGCACGAAGGGTGATGTCGTGCTCTTTCATACTCATTATCATTATCATGTGAGGAAGAGTGTAAAGCACGAGGAGTGATGTCATGCCATTTCATATTCATTATCATTATCATGTGAGGAAGAGTGTAAAGCGCGAAGGATGATGTCGTGCCATTTCATATTCATTATCATTATCATGTGAGGAAGAGTGTAAATCACGAAGGGTGATGTCGTGCCATTTCATACTCATTATCATTATCATGTGAGGAAGAGTGTAAATCACGAAGGGTGATGTCGTGCCATTTCATACTCATTATCATTATCATGTGAGGAAGAGTGTAAAACACGAAGGGTGATGCCATGCCATTTAATATTCATTATCATCGTTTCTATCATTTATTATGGTGAGAATGAGCATAAAAGCATGAAGGGTGATGTCGTGCACTTATTTTTGCTATGTATTAATATTTTTATTGGTGCAAAGTATGTTGTTGTTGTGTTTCTTTACTGTTACCATTCTCATGATCTTGTACTCCCCCCTAGCATGTTCTCTTCCTCTCTGTATTGTCCGTGTAGCTTCTATTATCTGTAATTATGCCCGTACATTGTTTATTTGCACAGGTTTACGTTTCTACCTTGTCTTAGCCTCGTCACTACTTCGCCGAGGTTAGGCTCGGCACTTACCAGTATATAGGGTCGGTTATACTGATACTGCACTCTGCACTGTTCTGTGCAGATTACGGTACTGGACCGAGTTGATCCCGTGTGGAGTTGCTGACTTCAATCCCACATGAGACCCAAGGTAGATCTGCCGACGTTCGCAGACTCTGGAGTCCCTTCTAGTGATTTTGGTTTACTACTTCTTTTATTCGAAACAATTGTATTTTTTTCCCTTCAGCCAGTATTTGTAGTAACTCTTAGAAGTTTGTGAATTGTGACACCAGACTCTGGGTAGTTGTGTATGAATAGTTGGGTTATTATGAACTTCTGCACTTACTTAATCTGTTATGTTTCAAATTATCATTCTTTAGCGAATTGTTTAAAAAGTTAGTGTATCAAATCTTTAATGTTGGCTTGCCTGCAAGTGTGATGTTAGGAACCATCACGATCCCGACGGTGGGAATTTCGGGTCGTGACAGGGGTGCACAAGCATGGTAGTGAAAACATTATTTATCCTTCAACAACAACAACAACAACATGCCCAGTATTATCCTACACCATAGGGTTTGGGAAGAGTAGTGTGTACGCAGACCTTACCTCTACATTGTAAGGATAAAAAGGCTATTTTCAAGACCCTCGACTCATTATTTATCCTTCATCCTTGTAAAAAAGAATAAAATAATGGGACACTACCAAATGAAAGCATTATAATCCACCCATGTTTCTTGTTCCAAATATAATTAAATTACTTTGTATGTCAAAATAACAAATCATTAAACTTTAAGCACAAGACTCTGGTCTACCATTGCTTGACCATTAATTTTGACAAGCCCAATCATTTTGTTTTTATTTCTTTCTTTTCGACTTAGACAAGCCACTTGACCGCACTCTTTTATTTTGGAAACCCAATTGTCAAGTTAGTGGACCTCATTTATTTTTATAAGCCCACACGGGGCCTCATTTTTTTTTTTTTAAGGTTAATATGTTCGAATCTGAATATATATTTGAATATCAAGACATGAATTAAGATTACGACATGTTAATCTGAATACACATCTTAATATTAAGATATGTTTTAAGATCTGAATACTAAATATAAAGACACTTTATTTTTTAAATATCTGAATATATATAATTTCTCTTTATTTAAAAATTTGTAAACATAAATTCAAATAAAAGACTAATTAATCTTATATTCTATCAATAATATATATATATATATATATATATATATATATATATATATATATATATATATATATATATATATATATATATAGAGAGAGAGAGAGAGAGAGAGTGTAGTATGGTAGTTAGTGGTGGTGATAGCTAAATAAGGTGCTTGTGAGTGCCAACTAGAGGCAGTGGTTGGTGGTGATTTTGGTTAATGGTGGTGGTTCTGGGTAGTAGCTAGCGGTGATTGGTAGCGATACCGATTATGATTGAGGGTGGTGGTGGTGAGTAGTGATAGTTAATAATGTGGGTGGCGGTAGTGATTGTAATTGGGGAATGTGATAGTGGATGGTGGTAGTTTATAATGGTGGGTGATGCCGGCTATGGTTATTGATGGTGATGGGGTGCTTGGTGGTGATAATTGAGGTAGGTAAGTCTGTGGTTATGGTTGAGGATGATGGTGGTGTGAGTGGCGGCGGCTACGGTTGAGGATGGTGGTAGTTGATAATGGCTGGCGGCGGCGGCAGTTAGTAATGAATGTGAATAATAGCATCTTAATGAAATTAAGTTTTTGTTATAAATCTTAATCATAGAGACCTATTCAGACTCATTAAGTGGTTGTGAAGTAATAAAAATAAGCATACTTAATGATTAAGATCTGAATGATTAAAATTCAGGCTTTAAAAACAAACACACTTTAATGTCTGAAATCTGAATGACTAAGATTCAGAACACCATTAAGTGCAAACAAATGAGGCCTAATAACCATCAAAGCGGATGGCCATAAATTTTTATCCATGTTTGCCTATGGATAGAACCTCTGAGTTTAACAAGTCACAAGTGTCACTCTTCACTTGTCTCATATGCAATACTTTTAACTTTTGACCTTAAAATGCTACAATAGGGTATTGGGGGTTAAAATTTAAAGACCCCCAAAAAAGTATCACATTTTTGTTATTTTCTGGTCAGCATACCTCACTTTAAAATAATAAGCCCAACTGATTTCATTTGGCGAAGTGCATCAGTAGCCACTTTTAAGTCTGCTATTTAAATTATGTCAATAATTTATAATATATTTAAAGATCGAAAAAGGGTATGATATGTCCTTCTACTATGGTAAATTATTTAAAATTATCCCCCGTTATACTATTGGACCATAAAAGTCCCTACCGTCCAACTATCCTAACAAATCTGCCCTTAGTTAGACGGAGGTGCCGCGTGGCATCCATCCGTGCGTGTTTTAAATCTGGGCACATAAGAGACGACTCGCTCCATGAAACCCAACAACCTATAACCCGCGACCCAACGATTTATAACTCAAATTAAACCCCAACCTTAATTTATAGAAACCGTAATTGTGCCTGCTGGAGACGGATTATTCCGGGGAGTATTCGAGGATGTATCTCCGGCCACGATACAGGGATCCAAAGCAGGCCTTACCACCGTAACTGTGGTTGTGCACTTCATAAATCCCGTGGATATTGCTCTCTTCTCCTTATATGAATGTATCTTACCTGATTCGACAGTCGTGGAGCGAAAGCTGCGTCGCGTTGGCCGCTGCTTCTTCCGATGCTTTCTCCGGCCATTCCTCGTCGTGTTCTTCTCCTGCAGTTGCCGTCATGGACGGCGGTAAGAAGAATTTGGTTCGTTCTACTACTGAAGATCATGACAATGTCGTTTTGTTTATGGTTTGTTGAAATCATTTGACTTTTTTTCTTCTTAGTAATCTATGATTTAATTCCACAAAGTAGATCCGGTTATGTTTGATACTATGTAAAACTTCTTGTAAACACTGATACTAAAAATAGAATTATTCTTTTATTTTTTCTTTTGGGTTTTTGTTTTCATGTGTTTGATGCATGAACACAAAATGTTGAATTATGAAAAAGAAATATACGATTAATTTTTGGTTCTTTTATGGATTTTAATTTATTTTGTTCTCTTGCAAAGTTATTAAATTTTTCCCCATTTAAGAAGTGTGACAATGATCACCTAAACATGAGGTTAATATCGGCAAGAAATAAGAAAATTTTGCTTAATCAGATACTATATCAAACCAAACTAAACTAACATCATTTTAGCGATTCATTCAGATAGTTAGTGAGAGAAGAAAATGAAACGGGGAAAATGAAATGGACGAAATGGGTTTAATTTGGTTTATAAATGGCGGGTCGCGGGTTATGGGTTGGTGAGTTTTATGGAGCGGGTCGTCTCTTATGTGCCCGGATTTAAAACAGGCACGGATGGATGCCATGTGGCATTTCCGTCTAACTAAGGGTGGATTTGTTAGAATAGTTGGATGGCAGGAACTTTTATGGGCCAATAGTATAACGGGGGACAATTTTAAACAATTTACCATAGTAGAGGGACAGATTAGACCTTTTTCCGTTTAAAGATCAACCAATTCACTCAAATTTTAGGACTAAGTATCATGAATCTATGAGTTGCTAATTTGAAATTAAGGAGCAAATGTCATGAATTTTTGAACTGCTAATTCAAAATTCAGAACACAAGATTCGGATTTTTAGACACAATCTTCTAACTTTATGACATGATGTCCTAAAATTTAAATGAATAAACTAATTTTTAAATACATTATAAACTGTGAATATATTTTAAATAACATGCTTAAAAATTTGATTGCCACCCTACATTTTGACTAGCCCACTAGTCCTAACTTTCTGATATCCATCAAAATTTGGGGATTGTTACATAAACTTTCCTTTTGCTGCCCAACCAAAAGAACATACTGAACCAAAATTACAGAAAATGACAATTGCAGTCCAAGCCCCCCAAATAGAAAACTAACAACTTTTCCAACTCCTGAATTTTCTTTTCCTTACCTTCCCTTGCCAAAATTATAACACGAATTTGTACTAAAATTTTAACAATTCATCAGAATTTTTGTAAGTCCATTCTTAGCTCAGAATTTTTGTAAGTCAACTTCTGATAATCCATTAAAATTTGCGGCTAAGTTCTAACCGGTAAGTTATTTTACAAAATTTAAATAAACGGATCAAAACTTGAATCGTGGCACAAAAATGGCTTATTTTTGCAAATCACCCCAAAAAATATAGTGAAAATAGCACGGACTAGCTATTTTTTGGATTGGTAATAAAAAAATAGCCAGCATTTGCAAAGTCATTGAGAAATACTCACTGTTTTGCTGAAACACGAAAAGTTCCAGCATAATAAGTGGGATTATGGAATTCATGCGTATAAACTTCTAGCATATTATATTGAAACTCCATCACACGAAAAATTCCAGCATAATATGCGGGATTATGAAGCTCATGTGTATAATCCAACATATAATGTTGGAACTCCATCACATTATTTTGGAATTTTCCGGATTTTTGATGGAGTTTTTATTTAGATTTATTTTTATGTGAAAAAAGAGCTAAATTTCAATTACTTTTGAAAATCATGACTATTTTTCAATTACTAGTTATAAATCTGGCTATTTTTTATTTTTAGCCAAAAATATAGTGAACCAATATTACAGAAAATGAAAATCGCAGTCCTTAAAAAATATCTATTTTTGCAAAAAACGACAAAATGTTTTGATACTTTTCAAAACTTTCCCTAACTTTTCCATTCCATTGCACTTTTGTCCATTTTCCAGTTTGATACAGCTATTTTCCTTACCTTCCCTGGCCGACTTAAAATAGTATTAGGTCGATTTTCTGGGAACGGCAAAAGGTTCAACAATGGCGATTTCTCTGTCAGCTATGGCTTTTGGAACCTCAGTTCCTTCATTTTCTTATTTCAAATCAAGAAATCTTGAAAATCCATCATTTTTATGCATTTCTCAGACCCCTTTTTGTTTCAATTCTCTTTTTTCACTTCAAAATTATTGTGGGTCTTCACAACGTTATCTATCAAGGTAAATTGTACTATAAAGTTCTTGTCTTTATTTAATAGCTGAAAAAAATGAATTTTACCCATCTTTCGTGTTATTTTTGGTATTGACAATTGGGGAAAAAGAAGGAAATAGAGAATAGTAAATTTGATATTCTGTTGGATCTTTTTCATTTCTAGAGGATGATTTAGCATGTATTTTAATCAGTTTGTATTTATTAGTATTTACTTGGGAGTTGGGCCTTGCAGAAGCTTAGTAGTAACTGACATTTTCTCTAATTTACATTGTTGTGTATTTATGCCTTAAGTGTTAAATTGTCTATTAATTATCAGAAATGAAATGGATATAATGGCATGAGTTGAGCTTAAATGGTGATCTGGTCAGTGAGGATTTATATAGCTGACTCCAACGTGTTCGTGGATGAAGCATAAGTTGTTGTATCGGAATGAATGGATCCAAATAGAGCAGAACGGATATAGTGGATTCGTATAGCTAACCCAACCTAAAACTGGGTTGACTGTAGAGGCATAGTTGGTTGATTGATTGCTTTGCAGTTCATATTGTGGAGAATTTGCTGGTTGATTGATGTTTTGGTTGAACTTTAGTAGAAAAGAAAGGTTGATTTGTTTAAGTTGTTTTTTGGTTGTTCAATTGTATGCAGGAAATCATGTAGGGTTCGAGCGACGTTGCTACAAGAGAATGAAGAGGAAGTGGTTGTGGAGAAATCTTTTGCACCTAAGAGTTTTCCGAGCAAAGTGGGAGGGGGAAGTAATAGAGATCCACCAGATGATTCATCCCCTAACGGTTTGGAGAAATGGGTTGTAAAGGTTGAGCAGTCTATAAATATATTTCTCACGGTAGGTATTGCATTTTCTGAATCTTGCTTAGTATCAAATTTCATGAAAACTATGTATTTCAGGAATATTGTTCAGCGCATAGGAGTTAGTCCTGAGTAGCTTTTGTACATTCCAATTGGCTAAGAATATGTTTGATTGTGATCAAATTATGCTCTAATAATTTCAGGATTCAGTGATAAAGATTCTTGACACTTTGTATCATGACCGAAACTATGCAAGGTTTTTCGTGCTGGAAACAATTGCAAGAGTTCCTTATTTTGGTAAAGACTGCGTCTTCAAGCTGCTGATTCTTTTGTAGCACCTAGACCACTTTTCATATACTGTACTGTTTTGTTTAGGCTTGAACATATGTTGTGCACTGTATTGACGTGTGGATCAAAATGTATTCATGACAGCATTTATATCTGTTCTTCACATGTATGAGAGCTTTGGTTGGTGGAGAAGAGCAGATTATCTGAAGGTGCATTTTGCAGAGAGCTGGAATGAGATGCACCATTTACTCATTATGGAAGTAATGCTCTCGTTTCTAACTTCTTGATTTCCTTCCAACAAATACCCTAGTTTATTTTTTCTCTCTTCCTTCTAATGTACTACTACTGATAAGCATCTGTCTTGCCAAAGTCGTTAGTGCTTCTACATATATTTATTCCTCAATAAGCATGGTTTATTCAGCAAGTTTTACAATATGAAGGGCTCGATCTTACATTTTCTCCACGTGTGGATTTAAATTTTTTGTTGGAGAAATATATTATTTCATATAATGTACTTATATACTGAAAGAATCTAAGTGAAAACTTTCTTTTGAATGGGATCTTCTGAGTGTTTCGTGCATTGAAGTAATGAACCAACTTATTGTGCATCACAAAGCCTTATTTACTTGATTTGAAAATGATTCATAGTTATATTTCTCTGTGCTGAAATAATTGTTGTCCAACTGCAGGAATTAGGAGGAAATGCCTGGTGGTTTGACCGATTCCTTGCGCAGCATGTTGCAGTATTCTATTATTTCATGACAGTTTTGATGTATGCTTTGAGCCCAAGAATGGCATGTAAGTTGTAATATATGGATCTAACGTTCATGTCTCTAGAGCTTTTCTTTATCTCCTTTCAGTTTCTCATAGCTTTTTATTGTTTATAAGAGTATGGCTCTGGATGTCGATAATAGCTGGAATATTCATCATTATCTTATAGACCAATTTTAATATTTACAGGAAAAGTGTTTTAGCCTTTTTACCTCATCAAAAAATATGTAGTATCTTTTACCTATCTTGCTTCTTTACAGAATTGGGAGATGAAAGCACTGCTTTCGGCATTTTTTCATGCACGCCTTCTTTGTCTAGCTTTAAATTCTTTGATTTATATACCCAAAAGTGACAGTGGTGATTGGTCATGATTTTATGCTTGACACGGCCCTTTACTGATACTGTTTGGTGGCGCTTCAATTCTTGCAGATCATTTCTCTGAATGTGTGGAGAACCACGCCTACGAGACTTACGACAAATTCATCAAGGATCAAGGAGGTATTGTTTTACAAACAGTTGCATATTTTGAACAGTGAAGTGGAATAGCCAGAATTTGAAGTGGTAGTTTTCTTTAATTAGTTTTGCTCTTTCTCAAGGATAGCACAATGTTTGAAAAGGAACAAGGACCTCGGGGAAGAGGGAAGATGGAAGAATATGCATATATTTCTAGTCAATTCCTTTCTGGGATAGTTTAATGCTATTAGATTCTTAACCTCAAAATGGTAGTAATATTCAGTGTTAATGCTTCTGCAGAGGAATTGAAGAAATTGCCAGCTCCGAAGATTGCCGTGAGTTACTACACGGGAGGTGACTTGTATTTGTTTGGTGAGTCGTTGCAGAGATAATACACTTTTTGACCAAATGTCCATCTGGTTTAGTAATCTAAACTGTTTTGTGATTGCATCAGATGAATTTCAGACTTCACGAGAGCCTAATACTCGAAGACCGAAAATAGGTAAAACGCACATCAATACTATATGTTTATTGGAGAAAGAAAAGCCGTAGTGTTACTTTTGGTAAATCTTTTTACACAAGTGAAAGAGTACAGTTCTGATCGAATTCATGTTTCCTATTTAGATAATCTGTACGACGTATTCATGAATATTAGAGATGATGAAGCAGAGCATTGTAAGACAATGAAAGCCTGTCAAACGCATGGGAGCCTTCGCTCTCCGCACACAGATCCTTGTGATGACCCTGAAGATGATTCAGGGTGTCCCGTGCCTCAGGCTGATTGTGTAGGTATCGTGGATTGTATAAAGAAGTCTGTCGCCGATCCTCAAGTCAGCAGAAGGTAGAGCAAGAAAAATGACAACCAACTAAACTATACTTGTATATACTAGTATAAGCCATACAAAGATATAGATCCATGTTGTATCTTTTTGTCTGAGGTAGAGCATGTCAAATTGCCCAAAGATGGGTAAGAATTTGGTTGTTTTCTCCTTTCATATGTACTGAATGTATTACATATATAATCTTTTGGTAAGTTTCAACAATTGAGTCTTTACTTGGATGTGAATTTATAGATGATTTGTACACTGATCAAGTATTTAGTTCTAGTTTTCTTTTATGTTTATCTAACAAGGATGATCTATAATACAAGAGCAGAATGTGTTACCTCCATGAACTGGTTACACACACACCACATATAAACATATAGACACACACATGCTAGTCGCAATGGCTGAGACGGGATTTCCGTTAAGGGAGCTCAAAAAAGAAAAAAGTTTAAAATTTTAGAAAGACTGGCCAGTGGGAGTTGAACCGGTCCCCTTGGCCACTAAGCTATGCGTTTGGGCTATTTTTAAGGGGGGGATTCATAATATAATATGTAGGGACACAAGACAGATTTTGCTTCATATGTATAGTGCAATTTTCCGGCCAAGGGGGTTCGAAGTTCGAACCCCCTTCCGTCTCCTAAATTCGCCCCTGGCCGGTCGGTCGCCCTTTAGCCCGTGATAAGCTTAGTTATGGAGTGGGTGTACCCATCATGTCGAGACTCTCTTTCAAAGTGAAATACCGGCTTTCACGAGGGAATGTACTTGCCCCTTTTTGCAGAAAATTGAGATATGAATTGATATATTTATTGAATTTATGAGACGAGGCATGAAAATGCAATTTCTGCCATGAACTAAACTGTAATTCCAGGAAAATTTGGTGTACAATTTTAGATTCGAACCAATAATTGGTCATCCCAAAGAGTATATGTGTCTTGGCACACAACTAAGATCCGATTATGTGAATATGACAGTGGTATCAGGTTAGCTTGTTCGTACTTTAACTAATTTACAGAGTACTTGCTATCTTTCACAAATACCGACACACATTGTTCGGAAGGAAGATGTTTCCTAATTTTAGAGAGTGTAGCTCAAAATTCTAAGAGCTCGTTTGGACGTAAAAGATTTCACTTTTTCCAAAAATATATCATTATTTTCGAAATTAATGTTTTACCATAAATTTTTTAATTTTTACTTCAATTGGACCCCTTTATTCCATATTATTTGATTCAATAATATCTTCTTCACTCATATTGTTAGGTCACGAGTAAGATTACTTAATGGTTGCTTTAAAGACACATATGTAAGCCTGTTGAGTCCAGAAAAGGTATTTTGCTTTTTTTCTCTTTATTTTTCCAATATTTTATTGGTGGGGTATATTGAATATACTGATCATATTCTGATTTCTGATTATATTTAGTTTATGCACCAGAATGTGAATTAAGTTTTTGGCTCTTTATAAATTTAGTTTTAGTTTTATGACCCTGTTTTTTTTAAACATGAAAATTTTATTTTTATACATAAAAATCTGTCTTTTATATATAAAAAATCTAAAAATATTATTTTCTTAAATTTAAAATTATAAAAGAGCATGATGTACGAATAGCACCGACAATAGGTTTGTTGGCCATGTTACATGACCCATAACATTTCTGTTCTTTATTCGTCCACGTATATTACCTACTAGTTCTGAGAATTGAATAAAGAATCAGCCAATCATTTATATCAGTGGTTTTCCATTTGAATTCTTGGAATTAGAATTTAGTGAATTTTAATTTAAACTATTACTCCCTCCAATTCACAATAAGTGATCAATTTGCTTTTAGTACGTTTATTAAAAAAATACTAAATTTTATACAAAAATACCTACTATGACTAAACTACCCTTAATTAAATATTTAATGTGAGGAGTAAGAAAACTTTTTAGGGATATGTACATAGGGGTTATTTTGTAAATACAAATTGAATTCTTTCTTGATTACATAACCGGACACTTATTTTGAACCAAAATAAAAAAAGAAACTGGTCATTTATTGTGAACCGAAGAGAGTAATATATTTTTTCTGTTCACTTTTATTTGCTATATTTTGATTTTTCATGTCCCTTAAGAAAAAATAAATATATTCATAATTTATCAAGATGCTTATATTAATTGATGTATATTATTGCATTTGAAAAAATAATTTTTAATGAGTAATAAATATTATCAGTATAACAGAAGAAAAAAAATTGTCTTCTCTTAATATATGTAAAGTAATAAGTAAAAATAAAAAATTTATTTTTAATATACCTGCTAAATAAAGATGAACAAACAGAGTATTAAAATACTCCATACATAACAGTTAATTTAAAAACATATTTATCCTAATTGTCTCTTTTTCTCTAAGGTAGAGCATATCTAATCGTCACCTCTTGGCAATTTCTCCTTTCAATAAATTTTGTCGTAACTTGATAAGTATTATTTAATATTTTTTTCGGTTCATAATAAGTGATCAATTTGTCTTTTATTTTGATCCAAAATAGATATACATTTATATAAATAATAAAAAAAATCAATTAATTTTTTAAAAAATATCCTTACTTACGTATCACTAAAAAATCTTTTACTCCTCTCATTAATTTATGCTGTAATATTTAATTAAGGATAGTTTAGTCATACTAATTACTTTTGTTTAGAATTTAGTATTTCCTTAATAGGTGTGCTCAAGGTAAATTGGTCACTTATTGTGGACCTCAAAGAGTATTATTTAATATTTTCTCTGGTCCATAATAAGTGATCAATTTGCCTTTTTATTTTGGTCTAAAATAAATATTCATTTATATAATCAAGAAAAAATTCAATTTATTTTTTCAAAATTACCCTTATGTACGTATCCCTAAAAAGTTTTTTACTCCTCACATTAAATTATGCTGCAACATTTATTTAAGGGTAATTTAGTCATCGTGTATAGCGGGAGTTTAATACACCGGGCTGTCCTAGTCACACTAAATATATTTTTCTACAATTTAATATTTATTTAATAAATATATTTAAATAAATTAATCACTTATTATATACGGGAGGGAATATTTAATAAGTTTCTTCTAACTATTCGCAAATCAAGATTTAATTAATGAATAACTGAAAATACGTAATCTAACCGCCACCAGATTTGACCCTTTTTGTTCGGTATTGCTTGATTCATACAGATATTCTATTCTTGGAACTAACATTTTCTGGTTACGTGACAGTACTTTGCACCAGAAGATGAACCAAAAGTATCCATTGTTTTTTCCCGCCTTCTTTTGGTGGGTTTTTTTCGGTGCTTTTATATCCGTACTTATTTTTTATGTCACATTTTAATTTATATTTACTTTATAAAAAAAATTACATTCGTATTCGCTTTTGCGCATAACTCCAGCATGCGGGGCTGAAGTAGCAAAGACAATCACGTAAAATTTCAGCATTCTAGTAGACGGGCCTGAAGTAGCTTGCAAACTTCAACTCTAGAGCTGAAGTTCAGTAAATGGGGAACTTCAGCTCTAGAGCTGAAGCTTTTGTCTTTGTAAAGAGGGTGGGCTGAAGTTCTCCAGTTATAAAGACAAAATCTTCAGCATATGTGCTGAAGTTCCCCAGTTACACTTGGGG
>ML301531.1:0-16274 GCA_005239505.1 Nicotiana paniculata
TACCCCAGGATTATATTTGCAACGCTCGCTTAGTCTTCTACAAGACATAGTTGAGCGTGATCATACCTTCAAGGACGTTGCACTTCCTTATGGCCTGCACTTCGCCGCTCTCTTGAAGCAAACTTTGGTGATCTCGATACTTGCTGAAAAACTCAGTGTATTTGATTTTAAGCTTCACGAAGATCTCTTTGCGCCTTTTCTCTCTCCGAGCACTCTCAATTTCCAGAATCACCGTCTGCAAACAAAAAGGGGGGGAGAGAACTTGGAATGTTCTAAAGAGTTAGGAAAGAGTCATACAACAATAGTTACCTTGAGAGCAAGGACGGTGATTCTCTTCAACAAGGAGCCGTCGGTTATCTCCTTGAGGGTCTTACCCTCAACATTGGAGCACAGAGGTATGAGGGAAGGGACTACCTGCTCAGTGTCCACCAACAAGTCACAATCCATCGAGAGTCGTGATCCTCGAACCCCCTTCCAACCTCACCTCAAGCTAGGTGAGCCCCTCATCGATCATTCTTAGGTCGTCCAAGTCTACATCACAATCTGATTCGTCGCCCTCTCACGTAACACTCTTTCCCCTATCTTCAGTAGCAAAAGAGGCCTCCGCAGTGGTTCGAGAGGTTGAAGCCTCATCTTGCAGCCAAAGTTCATGGCCACCAGCAACCACCTCCTTAGTCTCCCTCCCCTCGGAATGCAGGGATACGCCTACATCAGCCTCTACCGGCCTCAGGGACCTCAAGACTCGTTCAACATCATCATTCACAAAAATGATCGCTGTCTCATGCAATATAAAATCCTCTTCCATAGCATCGACAGCAAGAGGGACTCCCTTACCCACGTCCACAGACCTCATTTTTTGAGGTTGAAGATCCTCGTTGTCGGATGAATGTTCATCGTCCCCGTCAATAAGTGAAAACTGAGGAGGGTAAGAAGTTGCAACGGTCAGAATAGAGACGGGGGTAGAAGCGACAATGACTGGAGTTGGGACGAAAGCATGAGTGGTAATGGCCGAGGCAAGGGTGGGGACTGAACGCGTAGTGGCTCTCCTCTTCCGGAACGAGGGTAGGGGGGCCCTCGACCTCCTCGTGGACCCTCTGACCGAACCTAAAGAAATATTGTGAATGAAGAAATCACCAAAAGGAACAGACATAGACGAAAGAACAACAACGTTGACAATAGGTCAAATTACCTGCGGATGGAAGAGACGACCCGAATCTCTGAGAGAAACTCGACCAATCACGTATCCCCCGTATGAGGAAGGATCTGTCTGACCAAGTCGGCAATATGGGTCACCATCTGAAGGGGTCGAATAGTAGCTGCAGAAAAAGGGGAGCTGGTCAACCAACCCACAACAAGAAAAATGCTAAAAACAAAAAAATTAAATAAGCGAGTACGAGCACTTACGAGTAGGGTTCCAAGCCTCAGGGAAGCCAGCGGAACTGGACACTATGTCCTCGGTCCTGACAAAGAAATAGTCAAGCCAGAAATGCCGAATAGCCTTATCATCCATCCTAACCACCAAACATTTCCCCCAGCGATGGCGAAGATTCAGCAACGTCCCTCGATAAAAATAAGGGGGTGTATCGAGGAACGATCTCCTCTACGGTAGGGAGAGTTTCCTCCTCAAAGGCAACTCCGTTGTCTTCCCCATGGTCAGGGAAAACAACATCTGGAGGGATATAATGATCTTCCATGTGAATATATGATGGGAGGTGCGACATTATTGTGGAAAGAGATAGAGAAGCGGAGAAAGAAATAGAGAAATGAAAAGGTTTTGCGAAGGAGAAGAAGAAGCTCTGCTTATGAAGTAGAAGGAAGGTGTGAAGGTTTCAAAATCAACAAAATACCCCCTATTTATAAGGGTTGGGGGCACTATAATCGAAACGGCATATCATGATTAGCACAAAGATCGAAATGGCAAAACCAATCAAAGGTCACACGTAAATCGATGCAAGCATCGGGAAACGATGTCATCATGACGCATGACGTCATGACATGACTCTTTCTCTTGGATCAGATGGCTCCAACAAACTTCTCAAAAAATTCAAAGAATTCAAAATATGCGGCCCTCAGAGAGCCACGTTGCCTGTTCATAATGACCTGTTTAGCCAGTTTGATAAGCTCGACCATAAACGACATTATCCACTCATCAACCTTGCCTACGCGGACAACCTCAATAAGTAGAGGGACCAGTTGTATGGGCCCAAAATATCTTTGATATAGGCAAGCTACGTCAGCACCATGATAGCCTTCATCGGCCGCCACGTGCTATCAGTAAGATCTCAACAAAGATCTGCCCCAGGTCGAAGTGGCTTCAAAGCGACGAAGGGTGTGGTCGAAGAATCAACAAAGATCAAGGTCGTGAAGTCATCATAGATCTCGGACGAGGTCGAGCATCCTAGACAAAGTTATAAGGGCTAGTTTTAAGATATGATGAATATTCTTTGCACCATTACTATAAGGGTTTCTAGGAACATGTTCCCTGTAAATAGAACGAGACACAATGATAGGGGGATGAGATATTCACTTGTAAGGAAATATATTGACTTTAAAGAGAGAACCCGACCACATTGCAAGCATACAAAAATAACATTTTTACTAAGATTGTTATCTGAGCTTTTCCACTTGATCCAAGAACAACCTGAGTGTTCTAAGGCTCATTAATCATTCATGATTGTCAGAAAGAATATTCACAGATCCCAACCCTTTTTTGGGTGACTCACATATTTTATTTACTTAAACGTTTATTATTGCTCACATTCTTTATCGCTTGGTGAAAAATACATATTATCCGTCATAAAATCGATAACCTTATCTTTTGGATATTATAATTAGTTAAGATTGGTTCTTCTTAATTTAAATCTAATTGGTTGAACCAAGATCTATATGTATGGTCAAACAAACATTATGTCACTCTTAACTACTGAAAAATATAATATGTTAATGCTAGTGCTACAAAGAATTAGTAGGCAGAGAAATATTCAAACTCACCAAATCAAAGTCTTGAACTTGTTTATGATACAGTCAAATATTTTTATAATTATGTCACTTGTACGAACTTTTTCTAGCTATTACTGCATATGTTGTTGTTGAAAATATATTATATATCATAACATGAAAAATTAGCTCCAAAAAAATATCGTTATAATAAAGTGTTATTATAGAAGATAGTTGTTATAGAGTATTTCAACTCTAATTGCAACATAAAAGTTAGGAATGGATGTTTTTCTTATCAATTGATAAAATGAAAATCACAAAAATAGAAAAGATACTGTAAGTAATTGAAAATCATACAAACGCCAACTTACTCCGAATCTTTCTTACAACCCTCTAAGAGCCAATTTGGCCGTGAATTTTTTTTTAACCTTTTTTCGTAAAATTTTCATTTTTTCTTTTTTAAAATGAGTGTTTGGCAATAAATTTTTTAATTTTTCAGAAATTTGAAAAATTCCAAAAAAACTCATGTTTTTCAAAATTTTCACTCAGTCCCCCACAAAAATTTTAAAAATAACCCAAAATTATATTCATGTACAAACACAACTCTAATATTCAAATATCATTTTCACTTGATTTTTTTTTTTTTTTTTTTTTTTTTTTTTTTTTGGAATTTTANTTGTAATTTTACAATTCTTATGTCCACACTCCCACTAAGTTGTACCTCGAAGTGGTTAGTCTGTGATGGTTAATTATAATAGTATTAAGTCTTCAAGGCATGAATATCCATTCGTTTCTAACTATGACTTAATCATTATGGTTAAATGGAAATGTTGGATTAACAAGTTAAATGATGGACTGTCTTGTTTTATGCTATTTAGCATATATAATTGCAGAAGAAATTCTAACAACACCAAGTATCAAGAAGAAATTATGATGTTGAGTGGATAAAGACACAGAGAAATACAGAGTGGTGATTTCGTATCGTTTGCATGGGAACAATAATGTTGCTACACTTGTATATATTATGTCTTTTCAACTCTATAATTAATAATTAATCTTATTATTGCTCTATAGTGTATTTTAAATCTAATCTTAACAAACCCTTTCATTTTCATAAGTTGCGTGGGGAGCACGTCTTGAAAACGAATATAAAATATCCCACAAAGTAAGGGGACAAATATCTCAACAAATGTAATCTCATTGATTTCTTTTATTTTCTTTCATTGTATTTTACTTTATGTTGGACTTTCCTTGGAGGTAATCATGAAAACAATGATGTGGTTGAATAATCTAATTAGATCGTAAAAATAAGCAATGCGTCAAAAAGGAAAAAATAAAAGGAAAAGAAAAGTGACTATACGTGTTAAACACTATATATATTGACATATTGGCAATGAGACGGGACGGGCCGATTGCGGTGCTGGTTCAATCTCAACCCGCATCACCTTGTATAACATAATTTTTTGTTTTCAATTTGCTCCGCCCCGTCGTGTATATCCGCACAGTTTAACTATTTGTTTCACAAATTATTTTCTTTTTGAATATATGATATTAAATTATAAAATTTATATAAAACATTTTCTTACTAATTAGTAGAATTAATTTAATTTGACGATATTCAGGTACGAAGGATCTCAGATACAAAAACGGAGACGTGAATTATTGACCTTTTCTGACCAAATCTAGTCTTCTTCGAGGTGAAATGTAATAAAATGAAAGATGTCAGAGACTTACTAAAGATTATTTTTTTATTTGCGATACAATTTGTAAAGTTACATAATTTAATGTTGATATTACGGAAAAAAGATATTTAAATTATTGGCAAAAGAACATGAAACTTTTTTTAAATAACAGAGAGAAGAATACGGATAGCAAGTAAGATACCATATTTGGAGAAACTCGCATAGACCCGCAACCCGCCTCGTATTAAGCTTTTTTGAAAATTGTCTCAACCTACCCGCACCTGTCCCGCACTGCGAAACTTTAAACCCGCCCCACATAGTTTTAAATCTGCCCCTACATGCTCTACCCCGTTTGCCATCCCTACCTAAAACATAAATATAAATTAATGAAACTAAATACTTGATAAAGTAGGCAATTGATTACAAGTAGTTAAATTACATTGGTAGTATGAAAACTTCAAATTGTGAATTACATTTTTGAATGGTTTACCTAGTAGGCTAGTAATCCAAAGTCTGAAATTCGTTGTAATATTTAATTCCACCGCGACGTTTGGTGATTAACAAAATATTTTGATACTTTGACCGTAAGAAGAACAATGCTAAATGGAATAAATTCATGTTGGAAGCCTAAATTCCGGAATGCTGAGATTAAAGAGATTGTTACGTTCACATTAATTAGGTGATATGAGTTCATCATACTTCAGCGTTTCAAAACTAGTACTCGTTTCAAATTATTCTAACTAAAATACCATATACAACACGAAGAATTTTGTCTTGATCCCATTATTTTTTGGATAGCAGGACGGATTCACTATTTATTTCTCTATCTAATATAAATGGATTATACACGGAGTATACTTGATTACTTATATTATAAAGAATTGTATATATACTATATACATTTGCTGGTTATTTTAAAAATTAAAACGTTGAGTGAGCGATATTTACGTTAATTCTTCTTCTTCTTCTTCTTCTTCTTCTTCTTTTTTTTATCGTTTTTGATAGTCTTTTTAATTTCTGGTTCTTCCCTAGACACACCTAGAGTAAAAATGACACCGGGCAACTATTCCAAAGGACTGTTATTTAAAAATTAATCAGTGCATTCTGAATGTTATGTGTGCACTTGTCCCGCCCCTAGAGCTCTTGGTTTTGCATTTTTGGGTTCAATGTTTATAGTCCATTAGAATCATTAACTGGGCCTTAATTTGCCAACACCGATGACCACAGTTCTTTCATTTTTTTTTTCATATTCCTTTTAGTTTTAGAAGAATTAATCTAAATAGCTGAACACTTAAATTAAAAATAGTCGGTGAATGTATAATATACGAATAATTTATAGATTGCATAATTTTATTTCTTCACATAAAATTATTTTTGTTATACACACTTGATGTTTAGCTTAAAGTATATATATTTGTATGTATATCGCCTCATATTTTACTTTTGTTTCGTTGATTTTGGTTGTGAAATGAGTTCATTTATATTAATTTGAAGTGTTTTTATGTGTAGGAATGATCCGGGAGCAATCGGGGGCGAAATGTGCGAAATGAGAGCCAAAACAGACGAAAACGAAAAAATGGGACAATGGAGCGCCACATACAGCGCTCTGAGCTACCTGTGGCGCTGGAAATAATGTGCTAAAACAAGGCAACGCCGTGGATAGCGCCAGGCGCTGGGCAGGGCGCCAATGACGTGAAATTTTCCTATTTCGCCCAGGACACGGTTATTTCGGCCCTACACCTACCCAACACGTATAAAAGCAAGATTAAACTTATTTGTGAAGGAGGAGACGCCACTTTGGAGGAAAAATAAACACGAGAACATTAGGAAGCAGAGAGATCTCAGTTTCCTTCATCTTTTTTTAGTATTTTAGCCATGAATATTGTTGTTTAACGTTAGCTAACCCTTGATTACAATTCATTAATATATGGTTGTTTCTTCACTTCTGTAATTAATTGCTTAATTGTCTGGCCAACAATTGTGTTCTATTTACTATCTATGTTATTCTTGGAAAAGTCGTGTATAGATTAGAGAAGAATTGAAGCAAGTGCGATCTTAACTCTTAGGGGAGGGCGGATTTGTGGTTAGGATAGGAATATACCTAGTCACCGTGCTTAATTACATATCGTAATCTTAATGCGTTCTTAATAGATTAATTTCATAAGAATATAGGCGTTAATCTATTTCGAATAGGCGAGTAGCACTTCGGGAGAAGGCTATGAAAGCAATTATCGATTAATTAGCAACCATGACTGAATTGTATGAAAGGGAGAGTTAATTAGAAGACAATATGAATGGTGAATCGATCAAAACTTTGGAATATTTGTCTCTACTGAATACACAAAAATCAACTTGTTGCTTGATAATTTAGTTATTACTTAGAATCGTAGTTTAATATAATCATATTCTTGGATTTTGATTTTGGCTCGACTGAATAATAACTTTAGTAATTTAGTGAGTAGTTGATAAAAGTCTCTATGGATTCGACACTCAACTTATCATTTTATTACTTGTACGATACGTATATTTGTGTGTGCGTTTGATTAATACTCCACTACTTTTGATTAATAAAATATGAAAAAGTAAAGTCTATTTGATAAAGTATTTACCGTATTACATACCTCTAAACTTTGGATTTTAGAGAAGAAAATGCGATTTTACCTCTTCATTTTTCTTCTAAATGTGGAGGAGAGATGCATTTAAGTTCGAGATAGAGGGAAACATGCAAGGAATAAAAGGATGTTCATTTCAGATGTCATTGTTGAAGTCCAAAATACCAAAGCCCAAGTCTACGTTAGTACACCGGTACTTTGGTGAAAATAGCAAGGACATGTTGGGTTGATTCGGTTTTTTTACTCAATATTAAACAAAATCAAACCGAATTTAATTAGTTTTTTTATTTCAGATGTCATTGTTAAAATCCAAAATACCAAAGCCCAAGTCTACTTTAGTCCACCGGTACTTTAGTGAAAATAGCACGGGCTAGTTGGATTGATTTAGTTTTTTTTAGGGAAATTTTCGTTCCTATACCATATAGGAAACTATATTACCATATGTTCATGGTTTGGAAACTACCCGTCTTGTTAGTAGTTTTTCTACAAAAATAAATACAATTCATTTAAATACGGAATCTTAGTAGCTGTAGTCTTCCTATTTAGGCGCGCTAAAATTAGGGAAGTAAATATCATTCTAGATATTTCATTAAATAAGGAATCATTGTAGCAGTAGAATTCCTTATTTAGGCGCACTAATATTGGGAAATTAAAGATTCTTTCAGTTATTTTCAAACGCAAATCACACTGTATTAATTTTCGTCTCTTTCTATTCAAATTGTACGACTCTGTTTTTGCGATATACTCCGTTTCGACATTTTTTTATCATTTCACAAATCAAAAACGACTAAAACTTCTACAAATCTTCTGCAAAAAACGCAATTATATCGAAAATCTCAATTAAGCTACAATTGAATGGGAATTGGGATATTAAAATTCAATGTACCCAGTTTGTAGATATTTTGTAGATAAATTATAGATTATTTGTATTTTGATTGTAGATGCTTCGTTTTCTATTTTCACAAATCAAAAACGACTAAAACTTCTACAAATCTTCTGCAAAAAATACAATTACGCCGAATATCTCAATTATGCTACAATTGAATGGGAATTGAGATATTAAAATACATGTACCCAGTTTGTAGATATTTTATAGATAAATTATAGATTATTTGTATTCTGATTATAGATGCTTTGTTTTCTGTTTTCACAAATCAAAAACGACTAAAACTTCTACAAATCTTTCTGCAAAAAACGCAATTATGTCGAAAATTACAATTATGCTACAACTGAAATGGGAATTGGGATATTAAAATTCAATGTACCCAGTTTGTAGATATTTTATACATAAATTGTAGATTATTTGTATTCTGATTGTAGATGCTTTGTTTTCTGTTTTCACAAATCAAAAACGACTAGAACTTCTACAAATGTTCTGCAAAAAACGCAATTATGTCGAAAATCCCAATTATGCTACAATTGAAATGAGAATTGGGACGCGAAGAAAGACTACGCCTCTTATCTTCACTTGCATGAGCAGTTTTTCCATTCTTTTTCTGTGAATGTGGTGATAATACACCCAAATCAAACGATGGAATATCTGCTTCTCTTGCTTTTTAGGGTTGTTCTTTGAATGTTTGTTCTTCTTCATTTAGAAATTTTGAAGTTGAAAGTAAATGTGCGTATTAAGTTTGAAGAATTGATTTCAATTTTGACTAGTTGTATAAGAAAAAAACTAGAATTAAGACGTTAATGGTGGGGTCAGCAGAGGAAATAATGGGAAATAAACGTTTCTCTGGTTTAAACAAAAGAAATAATGGGAAAGAAACGTCGTGGGGTGGGGTGGGGGGAGGGTGATACGTGAGTGAGGGTGTGGGTCTGGGAGAGAGAAACGTGGGTGGGGGGATTATGTGGAATATACGGTACCATTGATTTAGGAGGATATACGGATCATTTAATGTAGAGTTAATACTTGGTAATTAGGTATACTAAATGTAACTATATCAAACCTTAAACATTGAAGATAATATAGTTTCCTATATGGTATAGAAAATTCAATACCAAACAAAATCAAACCAAATTTAATTAGTTATTTTAATCGATTTGGTACGATTTTTTGGTTCGATTTGAACACCTCTTAACTCAATTTCTTTGTTAGAACATAGAATTCATACACAGTATAAATATTGAATGATACGAAATAAAAGAGATGTAGCCGAGATCTAGATTCCCTCGATCCAGAATATAAGCGAAAGATGGTTTAGAAATTAAATTAAAGGTGAAGAATAATAACAGAAAGATGCTAGTGGAGCTAATATTTAAATTTAATCTATATTTCCTAATTAATAGAGCTCATAGATTCCACAATAACGAACTAATTAAAGAAGAAAATGATGCACATGTACCTGAATATTTGAATTTTTTGCCTTTGGAATGGATAAGAATTGCTAAAAGTGACATTGAGAGAGACACAAAAGCAAGAATCTTTTACTATTTTTAGAAACGACTTTAGTATACTGCTTATGGCCTATTCTGCAAAATTCCAGTTATCAATTCATAATTTATAAAATTATATCTACAAGCTAGCAAGATGAACGCGAGGTGTTTGCTTGTTAGATTGTTTGTTAATGATATCCATATTTACCACCAGGGGTTAGTGGTGGAATGCATTGGATGCTAAGGTTCTCGGGTTTGAGTTTTAGGAATGAAAAAAATCTTGTTAAAAAGTATTTCCCTTTCTAATAGGCCTAACTCGATACAAATTTCGTCAAAAGCTCAAAGTAGATATTAGACACCGAATAAAAAATCAAAGAAAATTGATATCCATAGTTAGCCAATAGTGGAACTTGGTATATGGAGTACTACCAACTTTATTGTAACCAAAAACTTCTTACTAGCTACTTCGAGATGGCGAAAAGCCAAGTTAAGATAACCACTTTTCTACCAGTCGCATCTACACAGCTCATTCGTGTTTGATAAAGGTTCAATGCGCAATTACAGACAAACCTCTCTTTAGTGTTATATAATATGAAAATTGATTTCAAAGAAAATTGACATCAAACCGTTAATGTTATAGAGAAGCTTGACTGTACATCAAATATAATATTAGAGAGAGAGAGGTGTTAATAAATCAAGATTCAGAAAAAGAAAAGAAAAGCGAGAATACAACTGAGTCACTGGGACAAAGCATATTTACAAGGATATATCTAGGTAAAGGAAGGGAAGAATAGGAAAAAGGCGAGAGAAAGAGCAAAACTATATATGAAACATACATAAATGTAATATATTTAAGGTGCAGCAAAAGCATCATCAACCCATCTAATCATCTGCGAATTAGTGACCTTATTTTCATTCTTGGAAGAAGTAGTTTTAAAAGGAAACCCAAGAAAAGATTGAGTAGCTGATTTGAGTTTATTCACTTGCTTCCTATGACGTATTCGCCTCAGAACTACATCTTTGCTCAATGGTTCAGTGGAGTGAGGTGGTTTCAACCAAATCTGGTTAGTTACACCTTTCGATCTTTGATCGTCTTCGTCTTCCTCTACGATTTCCACTTGAAAATCATCTTCATCATCATATCCATGACTAGAGAGTTCCTTGTCTGTTTGTGAAAAATGCTTTCTTGGGACTATTGAACTAGCCATTATTGTGGGCTGTAAACTAGCTAGTACAAGTATAGATGGTAAAGTGAATGAAGAAGCATAGTAGAATGCTATGCCTTTTTATAAGGAAAGTTGTAGTGACTATATATAGTTTTAAATTAGGCTTATAGGCCAGCAGACTGTTGCGAGTCGGTGGTTTAGATTCCTTTTATGGTGTGTTTTCGAATTCCGATGCAGGTCTTAGCAAAAAATATTGGATTTTGGAGCCTAACAAGGGCCTAGGAACTTTCACGATTCATGGACTATGGTCCATAGCCTAGTGGAGTTTGTCCAACTACATCTGTACCCGTTTTTTAGTCACGTTTTAACTTATATTCGTTTTACAAAAAGAATTGCTAGCATACTTACTTTTTATCTAAACTTCAGGTATACGGGCCTGAAGTAGCAAAGACAATCACGCAAACTTCAGCATTCTAGTAGACGGCTGAACTTAAGCATTCTACTAGCTGAAGTTTTGTTCTCTATTTGTTGAACTTCAGCATGTTTTAGCTGAAGTTTTGTCCTTGATTCAATAGTTTTGTCGTAAAGCTTTTTCAAAAACTTCAGCAGAAGATGCTGAAGTTATTTAGTTCATTTGTAAAAACTTCAGCACTAAAGAAGCTGAAGTTTTGTCCTGGATTCATTAGTTTTGTCATAAAAGCTTTCTCAAAAACTTCAGCAGATGCTGAAGTTATTTAGTTCATTTGTAAATGCTTCAGCACTAAAGAAGCTGAAATTTTATCCTGGATTCATTAATTTTATCATAAAGCTTTTTAAAAAAAAAATTCAGAAAAACATACTCAAGTTATTTAGTGCATTTGTAAAATCTTCAGCACTAAATAAGCTGAAGTTTTGTACAGTAGCAAGAAGAAGGAGACGCCTGAGGTTGTCAAAATTAGGGTATAAGTTAAATAATTTTAAAAATATAAGTATAGGTTAAATGGGGGCGATCAAATAAAACGCCCCGTGCAATTTTTACAACTAAACGTGTCACAATAGTTTGAACGAGAATTTGCACGAATAGCAATCATTAACATAGAATTATCAGCAAAAACTGTTGCAAAAGTCATAGTTTCGATTGCGACAACAGTGATGCAGGATCTCTGTGATTCATTTTAAATTGAAAATAAGAAAACAAAACTTTTTCTTAGTTCATTGGATTATGAAAGAAATGCCATTAGAATAAAAAAAATTGCAGAAATATACAAACCTTTTGGGGCGGCCTTTTAACTTTTGACCCCCGGTTGCTCATGGGCAAAATTTCAAGATCCAAGTTAAAAGTGTTACCCAATGGCCAAACGAAGGGCAACACTTGAAGTTCTACCCGTGGAACAAACGAGAACAAAAATTCAACACTATCCACTTTGAGAGCTATTTGTGTACTTCACCCCATTGGAATTGCTTGTGATGGCCCAATTTATGAAGCAGTAGCCTGAGGGCCTTCATGGCCAGTAGCCTCGTCTGAAGGTCCAAATACAATAGATTGATAGTAGTTCGGCTGGTAAAAGCATCGAATGGGTTGGTCTCTCTACCTTGTGAGAATGGGAATTTCACATAAATAGCCGACCATATTAATTTTTTAGTTTTTCTAATCATATACTTAGATTATACATTGATTATATATAATTATACATATATAATATATAAATTATACACACCAGCTATTTTTAATTTAACTGGTAAGGTGAACGGCTATTTGGGTTAATTCTTATCGTGAGAGCGCTACTTGCAAATATGGGCCTCGTCTGAAGGTCCAAATAGAATGAACCTGGATCCTATATGAGAAGTATGGGCTTCTGATGTGACGCTCTATGGGCCCTTTGGCTCTCCACCTCAATAACTAACTTTTTGTGTGTAATTATCTTGAGATTTATATATAAAAAAAAAAAGAATTAATCCAAATAGACGTCGCCCAATCGCTTAAACAAAAAATAGTCGGTGGTGATATAATATAAGCATTATATATATATATACTTATGTATAATTAACGTATATGACTAAAAAAGTAAACAATAACTATGGACAGCAATTTGTGTAAAGACACCGATAAAAAAGAGGGAGTAGAGTCAAACTTCACAAGTTTTAATTATGTATAGTGGTACAGGTTGGGATGTTCATAAAAAACCAAAATATTAAACCAAACTAAAAAACCGACAATTTTTTGGTTTGATTCTGTTTTGGTGCCGACCAAATTTGATTTAGCTTTGGTTTTAAGGAAAATATCGAAGACTCGAACCAAACCAACTATTAAAACACATATATACGTATATTTTTATACAAATTTTTTAAAAATTTATGGTCTGCACTCTTAGTTGGTAGTATAGTTATTTGCTATTATAATAATTTAACTTTTTACCTTTACATTCTAGTTTGATTGACATTTTTGTTTTTGTTAAGTTTCTTTACATTCTAGTTTGATTGACAATTTTGTTTTTGCTAAGTTCAAGAATCTATTTCATATTAAAAATAACTTATATTTAATTAAGTCATTAAATTATTCATCACAATTTTACTTCAAATATCATCAATATATATTGGTAAATCAAAAAATTTCTCAAAGAATAATCGGTTCGATAGCGTTATGCTGAAATATAGTCGCCGAATTATATATTTAATAGTGTATATTTCATATTTAACATAAATAAAAGGACAAAAAATCCCAAAAACCCAACAAAAAATGAACCGATAAAAAATCGACTTAATTGGTTTGGTTCTACTATTTAAAATATTGACTTAGTTAATTTGTTTATTAAAAGGAAAATATTGACCCAAACCTAACTATAAACACCCAGAGGCGGATCCAAGATTTAAACTCTATGGGTTTAACTTTTAAGATTTTTAACACAGAACCCATTATATTTTAAAATTATGGATTCATATACATTATTTTTGCTCTTTTTAATAAATTTTACACTTAAATTTCTACTCTATGTCGAATATATGGGTTCAATTGAACCCGCATCTACCAATTTTATTCGCCCATGTAAACACCCCTAAGGTACATGTATTAAGTCGGTTTGGAAGATAAACTATAGTCAACGATATGTTTGTTGACAACGTAGATGTACAAACTTTACTGCTAAAAGATTCATTATTAAGGTTTCTATAAGACCTTCTACTATAGGTCCATAAAGAATTTAAAGTTGTTAATGTACCCCTAAAAAATATTAAAAAATCCAAACATTATGTCAATGATGATGATTTTCTTGATTAGATGATTGGGAGTACTCTGGGAGAAGTTCATGAACCAACAAAGCCATATTAGAGAATGAAAAAGAATTTACTATGATTAGTTTAAAATTCCAGAAACAATTAACTTTTCCTTAATTAAAAGGTAACTGAAAATTTCAACGATCAAGAAAAAATAGGATGGTCCTGAAAGATATCTTTGAAATATTTTTAAAATATCACGACATTGATGATTGAGCCTCTACCAGAATGTTTAGTTTATTTTACAAGAACAATGATTTTGTCTTGTCTTTCTTTCTTGAATGCTATTGTTAGAAACCTTTTTTGGGTTTCTCGATCAGTGTCCGATATTGTATTGGGCCTGATTAAATTCAGATTCTTGTTCATATTAGAGGTAAATTAAAACGCTCTCTAATAAAAGTAACTCTATACCTAAAGTTCGAACCTAAGATATTTGATTAAGAATAAAGGAAGTACTTACTATTCCATTGTTAGTAATCTGTATTGTTGAAAATAAAATAATAAATTTACTGAAAATACAGAAACAATGAGAAACCTCAGTAGCGCGGGCTCTAGCGTGGTCGTGCTAGTGGAATTTACCAGGGACAATGAGAAACCTGACTAGCGCGACCACTAGCGCGTGCTGAGCGCAGGCGCGCTAGTCCAGGTGTGCTCAGCTTCTCTTATGGAAAAAATAATATAAGAATAAACCGAGCTCACTGAATACACAATGTGTCCTTAAGGAAATTATTCCCCTCAAGTACCCGAGGTTTTGGAATATATCCTCCCAGAATAGAACAGCGTATCGATACCAAAAACTCTGATGATCGGCGAACCACTTGATGGTCGTAAAACACACTGGAATATTTTTGTGCAGAAGAAGAAGAAGAAGATCAGAAAATTTAGTAAGTAAAGATTCTGGGATTCAAGGCATATTTATAGCCAATTTCGTATGAATTTCTGAAAAGGTTTAGCAATCTTTCAGAACAGCTATAGATGTTGGAACATGTGTGAAAATTGCGGTAAAATTAGAAATGAATATAAAATAATCTGGGAAAGAAAAACGGACCGGACCTTTGTTTAAAAAGATTAAGCAATCGATAGAATACGAAGCCGAAACCGAGCGAGCAAGCGACGACGGCACGAGGCTTGCCTTCTTCTCAACTCTTTAAGAGCTAGAAGAAGAGCTTCTCTATATGTACACATAGATTTTCTTTCCTTCTTCCAATGAGGGACAAAGTGCACTAATTCAAAATTTTACTTCCCTCTATTTCTTTTTCCACCATTTTCCATTCACTCTCTTTAAGCTACACCAAGCTTAAAATTAAGCTACACTAAGCTCATTATGTCTCCGTCGTATATGACGAGATTTTCTGTTATACATGACACTCCTTGCCCTCCCTATTGCCGTTTGACTATCACAAAGTATACAAATAGGTGCCAAAGGTTTGGGCCAAAATGGAATATCTTCCAAGAAATTCCGGAGCCATTCAGCTTCTACACCGGCCTTATCTAAAGCTATGAATTCAGATTCCATTGTAGAACGGACGATGCACATTTGTTTGGATGATTTCCNAGATCACGGAGGGATATTTTTTATAATGCAAAGCATAATTGTAGGTATGTTTCAGATACCCCAAAACTCGTTTCATTTCCATCCAATGTATTTGATCGGGATTACTTATAAATCGACTCAGTTTGCTCATAGCACATGCTATATCTGGTCGCGTACAATTCATTATATACATCAAACTTTCCAATACTCTTGCATAGTACAGTTGTGAGTCACTTTCTCCTTCATTCTTTTGAAGTGCATAACTCACGTTAATTGGAGTCTTGGTAATTTTGAAATCCAAATACTTTAACTTGTCAAGTACCTTTTCAATGTAGTGAGACTGTGATAACGCTAGACCTTGTGGAGTCTTGTGAATTCCGATTCCTAAGATTACATCAGCAACTCCTAAATCTTTCATATCGAATTTGCTAGCCAACATGCGTTTTGTAGCATTTATATCTGACATGCTTTTTCTCATTATCAACATGTCATCAACATATAAACAAACAATGACTTCATGACCCAGAGTGTTTTTAATGTAAACACATTTGTCCCACTCTTTGATTTTAAACCTACTTGCCAACATTGTTTGATCAAATTTGGCATGCCATTGTTTGGGTGCTTATTTAAGTCCATAAAGCGACTTAACAAGTTTGCACACTTTCTTTTCTTTACCAGGAACCACAAAACCCTCAGGTTGTTCCATGTAAATCTCTTC
>MDKI01080026.1:0-13933 GCA_005239505.1 Nicotiana paniculata
AATTCCAATTTAATTGCCATAAAATGCCAAAATATGTAACTTGATCATTTCGAAGCGTTGGTTGTGGTTTCTTGGGCCGTATTTGATGTCTCGGACAAATATCATTTGATTTGGTACCCGCTACGTACCAAGGCGTACGACCTGGACCATGGATGGCGATAATACAGGCACGACTGGCAGAATTCCAATTTAATTGCCATAAAATGCATAAAAATGTAACTTGATCATTTCTAAGCGTTGGTTATGGTTCCTTGGGTCATATTTGATGTCTGGGACAAATATCATGCAATTCGATACCTGCTACGTAACACGGCGTCCGGCCTGGACCATGGCAGGCGATAATACAGGCACGACTTGGCGGAATTCCCGTTTAATTGCCATAAAATGCCAAAAAATGTAACTTGATCATTTCAATAAATTGGTTATGGTTCCTTGGGTTTTATTTGATTTCCCTAAAAAATATTATATGATCCGGTACCGGCTCTATACCAAGGCGTCCGGCCTGGACCATGGATGGCGATAATACAGGCACGACTTGGCGGAATTCCCGTTTAATTGCCATAAAATGCCAAAAAATGTAACTTGATCATTTTGAAGCGTTGGTTATGGTTCGTTGGGTCATATTTGATGTCCCGGACAAATATCATGTGATCCAGTACCGGGTCCATACCAAGGCGTCCGCCCTAGACCATTAATGGCGATAATATAGGCACGACTGGCGAAATTCCAGTTTAATAGCCATATAATGCCAAAAAATGTAACTTGATCATTTCGAAATGTAGGTTATGGTTCCTTGGGTCATATTTGATATCCTGGACAAATATCATGCTACCCGGTACCAGCTCCGTAACAAGGCGTCCGGCCTGGACCATGGCAGGCGATAATACAGGCACGACTGGCGGAATTCCAGTTTAATTGCCATAAAATGCCAAAAAATGTAACTTGATAATTTCGAAGCGTTGGTTATGGTTCCTTGTATCGTATTTGATGTCTCGGACATATATCATGAGATTCTGTACAGGCTCCGTACCAAGGTGCCCGGCCTAGACCATGGCAGGCGATAACACAGGCAAGTCTGGCGGAATTCCAGTTTAATCAAGTTCAAAATGATCAAGTTACATTGGGTCGTATTTGCTGTCCCGGAAAAATATCATGCTATCCTGTACCGGCTCCGTACCAAGGCGTCCGACCTGGACCATGGCAGACGATAATACAGGCACGACTGGCGGAATTCTAATTTAATTGCTATAAAATTCAAAAAAATGAAACTTGATCATTTCGAATCGTTGTTTATGGTTCCTTGGGTCGTATTTGATGTCCTATACAACTATGATGAGATCTGGTACCGGCTCTGTACCAAAGCTACCGGCCTGGACCATGGCAGGCGATAATACAGGCACGGCTGGCGGAATTCTAATTTAATTGCCATAGAATTCCAAAAAATGTAACTTGATCATTTCGAATCATTGGTTTTGGTTCCTTGTGTCGTATTTCATGTCTCGGAAAAATATCATGAGATTCGATACCGGCTCCGTACCAAGGAGTCCAACCTAGACCATGGCAGGCGATAATACAGGCATGACTGGCGGAATTCCAATTTAACTGCCATAAAATGCCAAAAAATGTAACTTGATCACTTCGAAGCGTTGGTTATGGCTCCTAGGGTCGTATTTGATGTCCCAGAAAAATATCATGATATCCGGTACCCGCTCCGTACCAAGGCGTCCGGCCTGGACCATGGCAGGCAATAATACAGGCACGACTGGCGGAATTCCTGTTTAATTGCAATAAAATGCCAAAACATGTTACTTGATCATTTCGAAGCGTTGGTTATGGTTCCTTGGGTCGTATTTGATGTCCTGGATAAATATCATGAGATCCGGTACCGGCTCCATACCAAGGCGTCTGGCCTGGACTATGGCAGGCAATTATACAGGCACGGCTGGCGGAATTCCAGTTTAACTGCCATAAAATTCCAAGAAATGTATCTTGATCATTTTGAAGCGTTGGTTATAAATCCTTGGGTTGTATTTGATGTCCCAGACAAATATCATGCGATTCTCTACCATCTACGTACCAAGGCATCCGGCCTGGACCATGGAAGGCGATAATACAGGCACGACTTGGCGGAATTCTAGTTTAATTGCCATAAAATGCCAAAATTGTAACTTGATCCTTTCGAAGATTTGGTTATGGTTTCATCGGTTGTATTTTATGTCCCGAACAAATATCATGTGATCCGATACCGAATCCATACCAAGGCGTCCGGCCTGGACCATGGATGGCGATAATACAGGCACGACTGGCTGAATTCCAGTTTAATTGCCATAAAAAGCCAAAAAATGTAACCTGATCATTTCGAAGTCTTTTTTATGGTTTCTAGGGTCATATTTGATGACCCAGACAAATATCATACGATTCGGTATCGGCTACGTACCACGGCGTTTGGCCTGGACCATGGCAGGAGATAATACAAGCACGACTTGGCGGAATACCAGTTTAATTGCCATAAAATGCTAAAAAAAGTAACTTGATCATTTCGAAGTTTTGGTTATGGTTCCTTGCGTCATATTTGATGTCCCGGACAAATATCATTCGATTTGGTACCAGTTACGTACCACGGTGTCCGGCCTGGACCATGGCAGGCGATAATACAAGCACGACTTGGCGGAATTCCAGTTTAATTGCCATAAAATGCCAAAAAATGTAACTTGATCTTTTCGAAGAGTTGGTTATGGTTCCTTGGGTTGTATTTGATGTCCCGAAAAAATATCATGCGATCCGGTTCCGGCTCCATACCAAGGCGTCCGGCCTGGACCATGGATGGCGATAATACAGGCACGACTGGCAGAATTCCAGTTTAATTGCCATAAAATTCCAAAAAAATATAACTTGATCATTTCAAAGTGTTGGTTATGGTTCTGTGGGTCGTATTTGATGTCCTGGAGAAATATCATGTGATCCGGTACCGTCTCTGTACCAAGGTGTCCGGCCTGGACCATGGTAGGCGATAATACATGCACGACTGTTGGAGTTCCAGTTTAATTGCCATAAAATGCAGAAAAATATAACTTGATCATTTTAAAGTGTTGGTTATGGTTCTGTGGGTCGTATTTGATGTCCCGAAAAAATATCATGCGATCCGGTAACGGCTCCGTACCAAGGCGTCTGGCCTGGACCATGGCAGGCGATAGTAAAGGCAGGACTAGCGAAATTCCAGTTTAATTTCCATAAAATGCCAAAAAATGTAACTTGATCATTTAGAAGCATTGGTTATGGTTCCCTGGGTCATATTTGATGACCAGGGCAAATATCATGCGATCCGGGACCGGCTCCGTACCAGGGCGTCCGTTCTGGACCATGGCAGGCGCTAATACAGACACGACTGGCGGAATTCCAGTTTAATTGCCATAAAATACCAAAAAATGTAACTTGATCATTTCGAAGCGTTGGTTTATGGTTCCTTGGGTCGTATTTGATGTCCCGGAAAAAAATCATGATATGCGGTACCGGCTCCGTACCAAGGCGTCCTACCTGGACCATGGCAGGCGATAATACATGCACGACTAGTGGAATTCCTTTTTAATTGCCATAAAATGCAAAACATTTAACTTGATCATTTCGAAGCATTGGTTATGGTTCCTTGGGTCGTATTTGATGTCCTGGATAAATATCATGTGATCCGGTACCGGCTCCATACCAAGGTGTCCGGCCTGGATAATGGCAGGCAATAATACAGGCACGGCTGGCGGAATTCCAGTTTAATTGCCATAAAATTCCAAAAAATGTAACTTGATCATTTCGAAGCGTTGGTTATAAATACTTGGGTTGTATTTGATGTCCCAGACAAATATCATGCGATTCTCTACCAGCTACGTACCAAGGCATCCGGCCTGGACCATGGAAGGCGATAATACAAGCACGACTTGGCGGAATTCTAGTTTAATTGCCATAAAATGCCAAAATTGTAACTTGATCCTTTCGAAGATTTGGTTATGGTTTCATCGGTTGTATTTGATGTCCCGAACAAATATCATGCAATCCGATACCGGATCCATACCAAGGCGTCCGTCCTGGTCCATGGATGGCGATAATACAGGCACGACTGGCTGAATTCCAGTTTAATTGCCAAAAAATGTAACTTGATCATTTTCAAGTTTTTTTATGGTTCCTAGGGTCATATTTGATGACCCGAACAAATATCGTGCGATTCGGTATCGGCTACATACCAGGGCGTTCGGCCTGGACCATGGCAGGCGATAATAAAGGCACGACTTGGCGGAATTCCAGTTTAATTGTCATAAAATGCCAAAAAATGTAACTTGATCATTTCGATGTTTTGGTTATGGTTCCTTGGGTCATGTTTGATGTCCCAGACAAATATCATGCGATTTGGTACCGGTTACGTACCACGGCATCAGGCCTGGACCATGGCAGGAGATAATACAAGCACGACTTGGCGGAATACCAGTTTAATTGCCATAAAATGCTAAAAAATGTAACTTGATCATTTCGAAGTTTTGGTTATGGTTCCTTGCGTCATATTTGATGTCCCGGACAAATATCATGCGATTTGGTACCGGTTACGTACCACGGCGTCCGGCCTGGACCATGGCAGGCGATAATACAAGCACGACTTGGCGGAATTCCAGTTTAATTGCCATAAAATGCCAAAAAATGTAACTTGATCATTTCGAAGAGTTGGTTATGGTTCCTTGGGTTGTATTTGATGTCCCGAAAAAATATCATGCGATCCGGTGCCGGCTCCATACCAAGGCGTCCGGCCTGGACCATGGATAGCGATAATACAGGCACGACTGGCAAAATTCCAGTTTAATTGCCATAAAATTCCAAAAAATATAACTTGATCATTTCAAAGTGTTGGTTATGGTTCTGTGGGTCGTATTTGATGTCCTGGGGAAGTATCATGCAATCTGGTACCGTCTCTATACCAAGGCGTCCGGCCTGGACCATGGCAGGCGATAATAAAGGCAGGACTAGCGAAATTCCAGTTTAATTTCCATAAAATGCCAAAAAATGTAACTTGATCATTTCGAAGCATTGGTTATGGTTCCTTGGGTCATATTTGATGACCAGGGGAAATATCATGCGATCCGGGACCGGCTCCGTACCAAGGCGTCCGTCCTGGACCATGGCAGGCGCTAATACAAGCACGACTGGCGGAATTCCAGTTTAATTGCCATAAAATACCAAAAAATGTAACTTGATCATTTCGAAGCGTTGGTTTATGGTTCCTTGGGTCGTATTTGATGTCCCGGAAAAAAATCATGATATCCGGTACCGGCTCCGTACCAAGGCGTCCTACCTGGACCATGGGAGGCGATAATACATGCACGACTAGTGGAATTCCTTTTTAATTGCCATAAAATGCAAAAAATTTAACTTGATCATTTCGAAGCATTGGTTATGGTTCCTTGGGTCGTATTTGATGTCCTGGATAAATATCATGTGATCCGGTACCGGCTCCGAACCAAGGTGTCCGGCCTGGACAATGGCAGGCAATAATACAGGCACGGCTGGCGGAATTCCAGTTTAATTTCCATAAAATTCCAAAAAATGTAACTTGATCATTTCGAAGTGTTGGTTATAAGTACTTGGGTTGTATTTGATGTCCCAGACAAATATCATGCGATACTCTACCAGCTACGTACCAAGGCATCCAGCCTGGACCATGGAAGGCGATAATACAGGCACGACTTGGCGGAATTCTAGTTTAATTGCCATAAAATGCCAAAATTGTAACTTGATCCTTTCGAAGATTTGGTTATGGTTTCATCGGTTGTATTTGATGTCCCAAACAAATATCATGCGATCCGATACCGGATCCATACCAAGGCGTCCGTCCTGGACCATGGATGGCGATAATACAGGCACGACTGGCTGAATTCCAGTTTAATTGCCAAAAAATGTAACTTGATCATTTTGAAGTTTTTTTATGGTTCCTAGGGTCATATTTGATGACCCGAACAAATATCGTGCGATTCGGTATCGGCTACGTACCAGGGCGTTCGGCCTGGACCATGGCAAGCGATAATAAAGGCACGACTTGGCGGAATTCCAGTTTAATTGCCATAAAATGCCAAAAAATGTAACTTGATCATTTCGATGTTTTGGTTATGGTTCCTTGGATCATGTTTGATGTCCCAGACAAATATCATGCGATTTGGTACCGGTTACGTACCACGGCGTCAGGCCTGGACCATGGCAGGAGATAATACAAGCACGACTTGGCGGAATACTAGTTTAATTGCCATAAAATGCTAAAAAATGTAACTTGATCATTTCGAAGAGTTGGTTATGGTTCATTGGGTTGTATTTGATGTCCCAAAAAAATATCATGCGATCCGGTGTCGGCTCCATACCAAGGCGTCCGGCCTGGACCATGGATGGCGATAATACAGGCACGATTGGTAAATTTCCAGTTTAATTGCCATAAAATGCCAAAAAATATAACTTGATCATTTCAAAGCGTTGGTTATGGTTCTGTTGGTCGTATTTGATGTCCTGGAGAAATATCATGTGATCCAGTACCGTCTCTGTACCAAGGCGTCCGGCCTGGACCATGGTAGGCGATAATACATGCACGACTGTCGGAATTCCAGTTTAATTGCCATAAAATGCAGAAAAATATAACTTGATCATTTCAAAGGGTTGGTTATGGTTCTGTGGATTTTATTTGATGTCCTTGGAAATATCATGCCATTTGGTACCGTCTCTATACCAAGGCGTCCGGCCTGGATCATGGCAGGCGATAATAAAGGCAGGACTAGCCAAATTCCAGTTTAATTGCCATAAAATGCCAAAAAATGTAACTTGATCATTTCGAAGCATTGGTTATGGTTCGTTGGGTCGTATGTGATCACCAGGGAAAATATCATGCGATCCGGGACCGGCTCCGTACCAAGGCGTCCGGCCTGGACCATGGCAGGCGCTAATACAGGCACGACTGGCGGAATTCCAGTTTAATTGCCATAAAATACCAAAAAATGTAACTTGATCATTTCGAAGGGTTGGTTTATGGTTCCTTGGGTCGTATTTGATGTCCCGGAAAAATATCATGATATCTGGTACCGGCTCCGTACCAAGGCGTCCGGCATGGACCATGGATGGCGATAATACAGGCACGACTGGTGAAATTCCATTTTAATTTCCATAGAATGCCAAAATATGTAACTTGATCATTTTGAAGCGTTGGTTATGGTTCCTTGGGTTGTATTTGATGTCCCGAACAAATATCATGAGATCTGGTACCGGCTCCGTACCACGGCGTCCGGCCTGGACCATGGGAGGCGATAATACAAGCACGGCTTGGCGGAATTCCAAATTAATTGCCATAAAATTTCAAAAAATGTAACTTGATCATTTCGAAGAGTTGGTTATGGTTCCTTGGGTTGTATTTGATGTCCCGAAAAAATATCATGCGATTCGGTGCCAGCTCCATAGCAAGGCGTCCGGCATGGACCATGGATGGCGATAATATAGGCACGACTGGCGAAATTCCAGTTTAATTTCCATAAAATGCCAAAAATTTAACTTGATCATTTGAAAGCGTTGGTTATGGTTCTGTGGGTCGTATTTGATGTCCTAGAGAAATATCATGCGATCCGGTACCGTCTCTGTACCAAGGCGTCCGGCCTGGACCATGGCAGGCGATAATAGAGGCAGGACTAGCGGAATTTCTGTTTAATTGCCATAAAATGCCAAAAATGTACCTTGATCATTTCGAAGCGTTGGTTATGGTTCCTTAGGTCATATTTCATATCCCGGAAAAATATCATGTGACCCGGTACCGGCTCCGTACCAAGGCGTCCGGCCTGGATAATGGGTGGCGATAATACAGGGACGACTGTCGGAATTCTAGTTTAATTGTCATAAAATGCCAAAAAAGTAACTTGCTAATTTCAAAGCGTTGGTTATGGTTCCTTGTGTCATATTTGATATCCCGGATATATATCATGCGATCCGGTACCGGCTCCGTACCAAGGCGTCCAGCCTGGACCATGGCAGGCGATAATACATGCACGACTGACCGAATTCTAGTTGAATTGCCATAAAATGCCAAAAAGTGTAACTTGATCATTTCGAAGAGTTGGTTATGGTTCCTAGGGTCATATTTGATGTCCCGGAAAAATATCATGAGATCCTGTACCGGCTCCGTACTAAGGCATCTGGCCTGGACCATGGTAGGCGATAATAAAGGCACGACTGCCGGAATTTCAGTTTAATTACCATAAAATGCCAAAAATATAATTTGATCATGTCGAAGCGTTGGTTATGGTTCCTTGGGTCGTATTTGATGTCCTGGAGAAATATCATGCAATCCGGTAATGGCTCCGTACAAAGGCGTCCGTCCTGGACCATGGCAGGCGATAATATAGGCACTACTAGCGGAATTCCAGTTTAATTGCCATAAAATACAAAAAAATGTAACTTGATCATTTTGAAGCGTTAGTGATGGTTCCTTAGGTCGTATTTGATGTCTCGGACAAATATCAAGATATCTGGTACCGGCTCCGTACCAAGGCGTATGGCCTGGACCATGGCAGGCGATAATACAGGCACGACTGGCGGAATTTCAGTTTAATTGCCATAAAATTCCAAAAAATGTAACTTGATCATTTAGAAGCGTTGGTTATGAATCCATGGGTTGTATTTGATGTCCCGGACAAATGTCACGTGATTCGATAGCGGCTACGTACCAAGGCGTCCGGCCTGGACCATGGAAGGCGATAATGCAGGAACAACTTGGCGAAATTCTAGTTTAATTTCCATAAAATGCCAAAAAATGTAACTTGATCATTTCAAAGCGTTGGTTATGGTTCCTTGGGTCATATTTAATGTCCCGGACAAATATCATGCGATCCGGTACCGGGTCCATACCAAGACGTCCGGCCTGGACCATGGATGGCGATAATACAGGCATGACTGGCTGAATTCCAGTTTAATTGCCATAAAATGCCAAATAATGGAACTTGATCATTTCGAAGTTTTGGTTATGGTTCCTAGGGTCATATTTGATGTCCTTGAAAAATATCATGCGATTCGATACCGGCTACGTACCACGGTGTCCGGCCTAGACCATGGCAGGCGATAATAAAGGCACGACTTGGCGGAATTCCAGTTTAATTGAAATAAAATGCCAACAAAATATAACTTGAACATTCCGATGTTTTGGTTATGGTTATTTGGGTCTTATTTGATGTCCCGGACAAATATCATACGATTCAAACCGCCTACGTACCACGGCATCCGGCCTGGACTATGGTAGGCGATAATACAAGCACGACTTGGCGGAATTCTAGTTTAATTCCCATAAAATGCCTAAAAATGTAACTTGATCATTTCGAAGAGTTGGTTATGGTTCCTTGGGTTGTATTTGATGTCCCGGAAAAATATCATACGATCCGGTACTGGCTCCATACAAAGGCGTCTGGCCTGGACCATGGATGGCGATAATACAGGCACGACTAACGAAATTCTAGTTTAATTTCCATAAAATGCCAAAAAATGTAATTTGATCATTTCGAAGCATTGGTTATGGTTCCTTGGGTCATATTTAATGTCCCGGAAAAATATTATACGACCCGGTACCGGCTCAGTACCAAGGCGTCCGGCCTGGACCATGGCAGGCGATAATACACGCACGACTGGTGAAATTCCAGTTTAATTGCCATAAAATGCCAAGAAATGTAACTTGATCATTTCGAAGCGTTTGTTATGGTTCCTTGGGTCATATTTGATATCCCGGACAAATATCATGCGATCCGATACCGGCTCCGTACCAAGGCGTCCGGCCTGGACCATAGCAGGCGATAATACAGGCACAACTGGCGAAATTCTAGTTTAATTGCTATAAAATGCCAAAAAGGTAACTTGATCATTTCGAAGCGTTGGTTATGGTTCCTTGGGTAATATTTCATATCCTGGACAAATATCATGCGACCCGGTACCGGCTTCGTACCTAGGTGTCCGGCCTGGACCATGGCAGGCGATAATACATGTACGACTGTCGGAATTCCAACTTAATTGACCTAAAATGCCAAAAAATTTAAATTGATCATTTCATAGCGTTGGTTATGGTTACTTGGGTCATATTTAATGTCCCGCACAAATATCATGCGACCCAGTACCATCTCCATACCAAGGCGTCCAGCCTGGACCATGGCAGGCGATAATACAGGCATGACTGTCGGAATTCTAGTTTAATTGTCATAAAATGCCAATAAATGTAATTTGATAATTTCAAAGCGTTGGTTATGGGTCCTTGGGTCATATTTGATATCCCGGAAAAATATCATGAGATTCGGTACAGGCTCCGTAGCAAGGAGTCCGACCTGGACCATGGCAGGCGATAATACAGGCACGACTGGCGGAATTCCAGTTTAATTGCCATAAAATGCCAGAAAATGTAACATGATCATTTTGAAACATTGGTTATGGTTCCTTGTGTCGTATTTGATGTCTCGGACAAATATCATGAGATTCGGTATAGGCTCTGTACTAAGGAGTCCGACCTGGACCATGGCAGGCGATAATAGAGGCATGACTGGCGCAATTCCGGTTTAATTGCCATAAAATGCAAAAAAAAAAAAACATGATAATTTCAAAGTTTTGGTTATGGTTATTTGGGTCATATTTAATGTCCCAGACAAATATCATGTGACCGGGTACCAGCTTCGTACCAAGGCGTCCGGTCTGGACCATGGCAGGCGATAATACATGCACGACTGGCGAAATTCTAGTTTAATTACCATATAATGCCAAAAAATGTAACTTGATCATTTCTAAGAGTTGGTTATTGTTCCTTTGGTTGTATTTGATGTCTCAGAAAAATATCATGCGATCCGGTACCGGCTCCATACCAAGGCGTCCGGCCTGGACCATGGCAGGCGATAATACATGCACGACTGGCGAAATTCTAGTTTAATTGCCATATAATTCCAAAAAATGTAACTTGATCATTTGGAAGCGTTGGTTATGGTTCCTTGGGTCATATTTGATATCCCGGACAAATATCATGCGATCTGGTACCCGCTCCATACAAAGGCGTCCGGCCTGAACCATGGCAGGCGATAATACAAGCACGACTTGGCAGAATTCAAGTTTAATTGCCATAAAATGCCAAAAAATATAACTTGATCATTTCGAAGCGTTCTTTATTGTGCCTTGGGTCATATTTAATGTCCCGGATAAATATCATGTGACCCGGTACCGACTCCGTACCAAGGCGTCCGGCCTGGACCATGGCAGGCGATAATACATGCACGACTGGCGAAATTCTAGTTTAATTACCATATAGTGCCAAAAAATGTAACTTGCTCAATTCAAAGCGTTGGTTATGGTTCCTTGGGTCATATTTGATATCCCAGACAAATATCATTAGATCCGATCCCGACTCCGTACCAAGGCGTCCGGCCTGGACCATAGCAGGCGATAATACATGCATGACTGGCAGAATTATAATTTAATTGCCATAAAATGCCAAAAAATGCAACTTGATCATTGCGAAGCGTTGGTTATGGTTCCTTGGGTGGTATTTGATGTCCTGGAAAAATATCATGCGATCAGGTGCCGGCTCCATACAAAGCCGTCCGGCCTGGACCATGGATGGCGATAATACAGGCACGACTGGCGAAATTCCAGTTTAATTTCCATAAAATGCCAAAAAGTAACTTGATAATTTCGAAGCGTTGTTTATGGTGCCTTGGGTCATATTTAATATCTCGGATAAATATCATGTGACCCGGTACCGACTCCGTACCAAGGCGTCCGGCCTGGACCATGGCAGGCGATAATACAGGCACGACTGTCGGAATTCTAGTATAATTGCCATAAAATGCCAAAAAATGTAACTTGCTCAATTCAAAGCGTTGGTTATGGTTCCTTGGGTCATATTTGATATCCCGAACAAATATCATTAGATCCGATACCGACTCCGTACCAAGGCCTCCGGCCTGGACCATAGCAGGCGATAATACATGCACGACTGGCGGATTTATAGTTTAATTGCCATAAAATGCCAAAAAATGTAACTTGATCATTGCGAAGCGTTGGTTATGGTTCCTTGGGTTGTATTTGATGTCCCGGACAAATATCATGAGATCCGGTACCTGCTCCGTACCAAGGCATCTGGCCTGGACCATGGCAGGTGATAATACAGGCACGTTTGCCGGAATTCCAGTTTAATTGCCATAAAATGCCAAAACAATGTAATTCGATCATCTCGAAGCATTGGTTATGGTTCTTTGGGTCGTATTATATGTCCTGGAGAAATATCATGCGATCCGGTAACGGCTCCGTACCAAGGTGTCCGGCCTGGACCATGGCAGGCGATAATATAGGCACGACTACTAGAATTCCAGTTTAATTGCCATAAAATACCAAAAATGTAATTTGATCATTTAGAAGCGTTGGTGATGGTTCCTTGATTCGTATTTGATGTCCCGGACAAATACCATGATATTCGGTACCAGTTCCGTACCGAGGCGTCCGGCCTGGACCATTGTAGGCGATAATACAGGCACGACTGGCAGAATTCCTGTTTAAAATCCATAGAATTTTAAAAAATGTAACTTGATCATTTCGAAGCGTTGGTTCTGGCTCCTTGGGTCGTATTTTATGTCTTGGATAAATGTTATGTGATCCGGTACCAGCTCCGTACCAAGGTGTCCAGCCTAGACTATGGCACGCAATAATACAGGCACGACTGGCGGAATTCCAGTTTAATTTCCATAAAATTCCATAAAATGTAACTTGATCATTTCGAAGCGTTGGTTATGAATCCATGGTTTGTATTTGATTTCCCGGAAAAATATCATGCGATTCGGTACCGGATACATACCAACGCGTCCGGCCTGGACCATGGAAGGCGATAATGCAGGCACGACTTGGCGAAATTATAGTTTAATTGCCATAAAATTTCAAAAAATATAATTTGATCCTTTTGAAGAGTTGGTTATGGTATCTTGGGTTTTATTTGATGTCACGGAAAAATATCATGCGATCCGGTACCATATCCATTCCAAGGCGTCCGACCTGGACCATGGATGGCGATAATACAGGCACGACTGGCTGAATTCCAGTTTAATTGCCATAAAATGACAAAAAATGTAACTTGATCATTTCGACGTTTTGGTTATGGTTCTTTGGGTATTATTTGATGTCCCGGACAAATATCATGTGATTCGGTACCGGCTACGTACCACGGCGTCCGTCCTGGACCATGGCAGGCGATAATACAAGCACGACTTGGCGGAATTCTAGCTTAATATCCATAAAATGCCAAAAAATGTAACTTGATCATTTCGAAGAGTTGGTTATGGTTCCTTGGGTTGTATTTGATGTCCTGAAAAAATATCTTGCGATCCGGTACCGGCTCCATACCAAGGCGTCCGGCCTGGACCATGGATGGCGATAATACAGGCACGACTGGCGAAATTCCAGTTTAATTTCCATAAAATGCCAAAAAATGTAACTTGCTCATTTCGAAGCGTTGGTTATGGTTCCTTGGGTCATATTTGATATCCCGGACAAATATAATGATATCCGGTACTGGCTCCGTACCAAGGCGTCCAGCCTGGACCATGGCAGGCGATTATACATGCACGACTGACGGGATTCCAGTTTAATTGCCATAAAATACCAAAACATGTAACTTGATCATTTCAAAGCATTGGTTATGGTTCTGTGGATCGTATTTGATATCCTGGATAACTATCATGCGATCCGGTACCGTCTCTTTACCAAGGCGTCAAGCCTGGTGATGCGAGACTAAATTGCGTAGTTTAACATGTGATATACCTTACATTTTATGCGCATTAATGATAAAAATACACTTGTTATGTGCTTAATGGAGTTTATTTTATGTGTAGGTGAAATGGAGACGGAAACGGAGCTAAAGGGATGCAAATAC